>CAEGAD010036803.1:0-45044 GCA_903067055.1 Poeciliopsis paucimaculata
CCCCCACCACACCCCCCCCCCCCCCCCCCCCCCCCCCCCCCCCCCCCCCCCCCCCCCCCCCCCCCCCCCCCCCCCCCTCCACCAATGCCTTTGACTGCAAGGTCAGTAGAGTGGAGGGTTCACTGCCTACAGCCTCTGGGAAGCACTGCAGAAGAATCATGCATTTCCCAAAAGCTTTTACAAATAGTACATGATTAATACTGTGTTTGTGTTTTTTTATTTATTTTTGAATTGGCTAATTAACTGCATAAATTTTCAAACCCTTTGTCTCAATAACAAAATACTGCCAGAAAGAAACGTCCTCTCTTGGGAAAAGCGCTTTCTCTTCGGATTGTTATCTTGCTAATTGGATCGCAGCAGCTCAACTCAGCAGAGAAATCAAACATTAGTTATAAAATTAAACTGATTTTTGCTTCTTCTAAAGACAGCATGTCAGCTTTAATGAGCAAATATTAGGCCCTGTTCAGGGAAAGCGTACACGCGGCATTTCAGAATGCCTTATGAAAAGAACTGAGGTAGAGAAAATCACATTAAAGACCAGAAATACACCAAAGAAACAACAAAAATATTTAAACACTTTATTCTCCTGTTTTTAAGGAGTTCCTGCACATATTTTCAGGAAAATTGCATTGTGGAGTAGAAACTACGTGATGTATTCCCTTGTTTAATTTTTTTTTTTCGTAATCACATCTCTGGTGACCTGAGGAGTCAACACTTCAAACCTGAATTATAATTAAATCACTTTACAAACAAGAAGCCAGTGTAGTAATTTAAGGATTGGGATTATCATATTTCCTGCTGCTGATTATCAGAACTCTCCTGGCATTATTTGGATCAGCTGCAGTTGCCTGATTGATTTTCTACAGATAGCGGTGAAAACACCCAATATAATAACGAAACATGCTAAAAATTAAGTCAAACTCCAGTTTTTCTGTGTTCTGTTTCCACAGTAAGCCTTTTGTTTTGGCAACATTTTAAAGAATTTAACAAAATATTCAAAGCATGTTTAATATGCTTTAATGATTTTGTTAAATTCTTCAAGTTAAGTTAATTTGAATCCTGATCTGTAAGCAATTGCTTTTCTGACCTAAGAAGTCAAGTACTCAAGTAAAAGTAAAAAGAAGCCATCCAAGAAATTACTTAAGTAAGAGCAAAAAAGTATTTAGTAAAAGGTCTACTCAAGTACTGAATAACTGATCGAAATATCAATCATTTAGTATTTTAAAATATGTCAAAAAAGAGACATAAGTGGAAATGCTTATATTTTAAGGATGAAAATGACAATAATTCATACAAATACCACAAAATAAAATCAGGCAAAAAGAATCTGTCTGGTGAATTTTTGATTAAAACATGTTTGTTCTTCATTCAGTGGGTAGAAAATCCAGACATTTTACTCACATAAAAATAGCAATACTTCATAATTAAATTACTCAAGTAAAAGTAAAAATTACAGCGTAGTTAGAATACCATTAAATGTTACTCAAGTAAGTGTAGTTGAGTTAATGTAACCAGTGACTACCTAAATCTGTGTGTCATCAAATATGATTAGGAAATCCTGCCTGATTTCTTAATCATATCTTGTAAACAAGTGGAACATTTCAATATTGAGTAAAAGAGGTCAGAGAATAGACACCCTCATTTGTGATTTCTGTTCCGTCAGATTTAGAAGTGCTGAGTCTCGATCAGTCATGAAAGATTTCAACCAGATTAGCACAGTGGCGGGTGAAGATGTTGGGGAACAGTTTGCACCAAATTACAAAAAAAAAAAAAAAAAAAAAAAAGTTAGAGCATTTATTCGTCAAAAATCTTAGTAGGACCTCGTTGAACAGAAACCCAGAAACACAACTTATACTGTATCCCAAGGAAAGTGTGTAGCTTTACATATAAAGACGTCTAGAAAGTATTTCGATACATTGGGGAATAAAAAACAAAATACTCCTTAGGTAAAGTCAGCTGAACTCTCATTAGACATCCTCAAATCCCAATTTTTATTCACAATTGTTGCGCTGAGTTGCGTTTCCTACGTAGCTGGAAAATGACTGCTCTCTTGCTCCCTCCATCTCATCAAGAGAAACCGTTTCTGCTGGCCAGACGAAATGCAAATGCTCTTTCACCACAAGGCCAGAATGGTCAAAGTGTTAATGAGTGACAAAGCGTTCTCATTATCAGGAGAGGGTACTTGGGCTTGCTGAGTCTAATCAGCTCTAATGCATTTCAGTTCCTAATGCTCCTGAACTGCCGATGACACCAAGCAGGGCCATTTATTACTACAGGACACTCTTGTGGATCCAGCGAAACTGGCACACAGTCTCCAGAGCTTAGTGGTTGCATACTTCTGTGACGCGTTCACTATGTTACAGTATGCAACACTCCTGTTTAAAATAAGGAAAAAGTGGGATTTTTCTCTTAAAATTACTCCCAGACTCAAGCTTTGTTGTTCAAAGTAAGAAGGAGAAGCAAATCCATGCAGATTTTTTTTCTATGGGACTCCTTGTCAAGACAGTGATGCAAGATACCATCAGGACTGAGCAGATTATCTTTTTTCTAATCAGACGTTAAAGTTATCATCATTTGTTTGATGCTTCCATACAAAGTCATGAACAACAAGATTGTGACAGAAGCATACGTGGAGTTTATTTTGTCCTTAAGTCATTCTTGTGCAGATGCTGTTTTATAATTATTTTGCATCTTTAATTTCTTTAATCTGATGGGGGATTTGCTTGTGTTGTCATGGAAACCCCACAGGATTCAAGAGCTAAAGGGAGAGGAAGATTTTTGGGGTTCTACTGCCAAAACGTTGTGGTCCTTTAAACCTCAGGATCTTTTAAAAAAAAATTGAAAGGACCTTCTCACTCATCCATTAAAAATGGATTTTTCTAAACTTCATTGTGTTTATGATTACTAACAATTTCTCTTCATGTAAAATGGTTAAAATAATAGAGACCAGACATTCAGCGAGTATTTTAGGAGTTTCTGTTGTTGAGAAGACACTGAGTTTTCATCAGTCAGTCAGAGGACAAAAACTGTATCCTTCTAAAATCATCCGATTTTCTTGACAATTTCTGAGGCCTCATTGTGATGTAATCTCCTTTCTGTTCATATCACCTTTTTGGCTCGCTCACAAACTGCCTTTGCTCCTGTCCTTGAAAGGACCGCTTTCAAGTAAGCCTTTGGTGCTTTTTGAAGTCCTTCATCTCCTTTCTCAGATGTCTCACTTTCAGACAGAGGGAAAGGTGGGCATCTGGAAATTAATCAATCTGACCACAAGAAGAAACTTGACAGTTTTCTTTTTCTGTGTAATGATAAATTCAGTCAAAAAAAAAAGAGTGGGGAAGATGAATAACAAGGACTTGAAGGAAAATGTGTGTTCAGGCAGAAGACAGTGTGCAGTGGTAGACATTAAATCTGGAGAGATGTTTATACAGTGAAAATGTTAGAAAGGTGGCACACTCATGAAGAATGTAAAAAGAATGTATTTTTTAAAAAGGCAGTCTGCAGAAGGACAGATAAATGGAGATTAATTACAGCCTTATTTTGGACCAAACAGAAACCAAATGCAGTTAGGAACTACAGTTTAGGATCTCAGTATAAGCAGCTGAAACAGGTAACTCATGCACCTCAAGGACATCACATTTGAAAAAATCATGGAGTAGGCAAGCTGACAGAAATGAAACAAGCCAGAAAAGTTTTCTTTTTCACAATTCAACAATGTCCTATTGTAACTGGACAGATCCTTTCTCCAGAGGTTTAAAGACTGCACATGTTGTTTGAACAGCGCTGAAGTGGCTCTAATACACATAAATAGCTGAATAATTCATTTATAGGTTCAGATTAAGCTGCAATACTAGTTTCTGTTGGCTTCTTGGAGCTGAACTTCATCCATCACATCTCATGAGTGACTGCAGATGTTTCCTTCTGCTCTGTTTCGACTGCTCAGCCCCTCCTTTGATGGTGTTCTCTCCCCTCGGGCGAAAGGGAAGAAGAAGAAGAAGAGAAAGTCTGAGCGGAAGAGAAAAAGAAGAAGGTGAGTTTTAAAAGTTTGCCAGTTCTGCACTCAATGTTGCAGTCCTTTGCTGCAACAAACAGCAGAATACAATGAATATGCAGTAAATCCATGAAACCAAAGATCTGAAGGTACTTATGCATTTTAATACTATTTTGCTGTAATGCATGAAACTAATAACTGAAATTAACTTATAAATGTAGTGCAAGTGCAACTTTATCTTGTAGATTTCGCCACAATCGTTTGTAATGAATTAAACTGCAGGTACTTCAAATTATTTTTAATTATTGCCTTTAAGGAAACTTTAGAAACGTCCATCCATCCATTTTCTTCCACTTTATCCGTGGTCGGGTCCCAGCTTCAGAAGGGAGGCCCAGACTTCCCTCTCCTCAGCCACTTGTTCCAGCTCCTCCGGGAGACAAAAGGAGCTGCTAGCTGCAGCTAGCTGCTAGAACTAATGTGATTTGCAGAATCACATTAGTTGATCCAGCTCCCAGCCAGCCAGGAGACATAGTCCCTCCAGCATGTCCTGGGTCTTCCCTACCTGTAACACCTCACCAGGGAGGTGTCCAGGAGGCATCCTGACCAGATGCCCGAGCCTCAACTGGCTCCTCTTGACGTGAAGGAGCAGCGGCTCTACTCTGAGTCCCTCCCGGGTAACCGAGCTTCTCTAAGGAAGAGCCCAGCCACCCTACGGAGGAAACCCATTTCGGCTGCTTGTATCCGAGATCTCGTTCTTTCGTTAATGACCCAAAGCTAATGACCATAGATGAGGATAGGAATGTAGATCGACCGGTAAATCGAGAGCTTTGCTTTTTAGCTCAGCTCTCTCTTCACCACGACGAACCGGTACAACGCCTGCTTCACGGCAGACGCTGCGCCAATCCGCCTGTCGAACTCCCACTCCCTTCTTCCCTCCTTCTGAACAAGATCCCAAGATACTTGAACTCCTCCACTTGGGGCAGGACGTGTTAAAATCGTATCTATTTGAAAATGATTTCATTGAACTCATCTAGATTCCAATGGACACAAATCTAACTCTGTAATGCAACTGAATGGTTTGTTGTAAAATATTGATATTCAAAACAACTTAATGTGAACTGAATCAAACTCAACTTAATTAAGAAGTATTAGAAGTCATGTTTATCTTTCATTATTTCTATTTATTTCCCTTCAGGTCCCCTTCGCACAGTCTGTCACCACTGAGGAAGAAGAAAAAGAAGAAGAAGAAGAAGAGCTCCAAGAAAAGCAAGCGCCATAGGTATTTCTTCTTTATTATTACACTATTGTTGGTATGGATTTATTTTTAAAAAAGTGACTCAAATCATCTCTCTCTACATTCCAGGTATACCTCTAAGAAGTCAAAACACAGGTATTTTTATGATTAATATTGTCATTAGTATCCGTATTGTCAGTAGTAGTAAAAAAATTCCATTTATTTAGAATACATTGCTGTTTTAAATGTGGTGTAACAATGACATGCATGCAGGAGGATTACTGGATTTTCACCTTAAAGCCTGATTCTTAGTGTATCAGCAAGAAGGCAGGCTGACTGTGAAGGCTTTGTCAGTTTTAAACACCTCCGGCTTATTCTGCTCTCCTTGATCCCTCCAGCTCTTCAAGTTTAAAACGTAAGAGGAAGGATGAACGCAAGCACAAGAAAAGGTCAGTCTGTGATTGTTGCATCAGAATCATCTGGAGTATCCTTTCCTTCCTTCTCTCCTTCCTTCCTTCCTTCCTTCCTCTGTGGCTTGTCATAGATGTTACAACTATGCAAGGGCACCGCAGGGGAACCAAAGACACACGCAGCTTTGAAATTTTCTTCAAGCCGATAAAAACAAACCCTCACAGAGAAAAATACCGAAGCCACAAAGAGAGCGAAGCAAATATCAAAAGGGTAACTGAAGCCAATTTCATGCTGTGATTTTGCAGTTTTGTCCTAATTTGACTTTCAACCAGATTAGTGTTTTATAGCAGTGCCTTATAAATTAATTGACTTTTTTTTTTCACCACAAACATTAATATATTTTACTGGTATTTTAGGTGAGAGAGCAAGGACCTTCAACCTTTACAATTCAAATGACCAGCCCAGTTAACTAAAACTTGTTTAGAGCTGCAAATGTAAAAAAAAAAAAAAATTGAGTTATTTTTAAAGAACTACTTTTTTTTGTTTCTTTGGTTAGGTTTTAAAATAAGAGAAAACATGTAAACATTGTCAAATTCACATAGTTTTGAACCCAATGACAAAAAGTTTGAAACTATGCAATTATTCCTTTTAAAATATGAAAACCTTGTGAAAAATCTTCATGTTTTATTGTATTTATTCTTAAAAACATTAGTCAGTCTTTTATTATTTTTATCCTGAGTTGTAAAGAGCCAATGTGGAAGACCCTCAGAGGTAAATCAGCTCCAGACCCACATCATGGTGGCATTATTTTAAGATGGAGTAAAGATGTTTTACTGTTTTTGATTTTTTTTTTTTTTTTACAAATAAAAATCTTAAAATGTGGCATTTGTATTTGTCTCCCTGTGTAAACACAAAGCTGTTTGTCTTTACCAGCTTTGCACATCTAATCTTTCCCCGACATTCTTTGTGAAAGAGCTCAAACTGAGTGAGGCTGAATAAATAGCATCTGTAAACATCCATTTTCTCAGTGGATTAATGTCTGAATTCCCACTAAACATTCCAACATGATTATCCTTTCAACTAAACTGTTTTGGGTTATTGTTTTGCTGAAAGGTGAACTTCCACAGCAGTGTCAAATATTCCTTCACAATCAGCCTGAATTTATTTCCAACCAGGAAAATGGTTGTTCTAGATTTTATTTAAGGGCATCGGAATAAGGCTTCCTTAATTATGAAAGAGGGCTAGGAGCACTGAAAAAAAATCTCAGAATTCTGAGAAAAAAGTCAGATTTTTATTATTTTTTTTCAGTGTCCTTACCCTCTTCCATACTAAATACACATATGCTACACTTTTCAAATGTTTATTTGTTATGAAAAAATTTAAAAACTAGATATAGCTTTCTTTTGTCAAAGTTCACAGTTGTAACAGAATAAATTGCGAGAAAGATTCAAGGAGTTTTTAAGCATTTTCATGGCAAAGAATTGAAATAGCTGCTTATTTTAACAGCAGAAACTCCGTTCTATCTCCCTACAACTCTGCTTTCTTTTAGTATCTCTTAACTGTTTCATCCCTGTTTCAACTCTCAGCCCTCGTTTCTCCTCTTTTTCTTTTCTTCTCTGCTCTCCACCAGTTCACGGACTCGCTCGCGTCGGAGGCGGCACTACAGGAGGTCAGAGTCGTACGCTGCCTCCTCCAGATCCTTCACGGGGGACAGGTACGGCCCCCTTCTCTCCCTCCGACCCCAACACTTTCTTCTCATCAGCGTGAGGCATCTTGGTCTCACTGCAGCAGAAACTGATAAGACAGAGGTGACTTCGTCCTGCTGCAGTGTAACCTACTCTTATCACAGCCTCACAGAAAAGGCCACAAATTCACTTCTCTGATCAATTTGCTCAGTTAGGATGAAATAGAGTGAAATATTGGGGTTTCTGTGATATATAAGAGGTTCTGTGTTGTGGCATTTTTTCTGATTACATTTGAGTGATTGCTAGAGGAATCGCTGGATAAAAGTGGTCATTCTTTCATTTTAACCTCAGTTTGATGCAGATTGTTGTATTGTAAATAAGAAGTGCCTCCGCAGGTGCACTTCAATCAGTAAGTCTGACTAATGAGTTCATAACAAAAACTCAGGGAGGACGGCAGGACTCACATAGAGAACAGTATTTAATAAAAGAGAATGCTAGAGGTTTATAAATATATAACATGTTGAGACAAAATAGTGAGGCAGTGTGTCTTAAATTAGTAGGATGATAATCAGTAGCATTCATCTCTCAGTTCCACGTTTACTGAATTTTTTTCTCAAATGACAGTAGGCAATCACGAACATTTTAAATTTAACAAAAGATTTAACGCCCTTTATTGCAGAACTGGGAGGATTTCTATTGTAAGCTCCACTCCCAGGTGATGCAGGCCACATATCCTGCAAGTTAAGCAACAAAAAGTTCATTTAAAATGTTCAAATATGGAAAGTAAGAATTTTCCAAGTTAAACATCTTATATATAAAATGTAAACTGTGTGTTTTAAACACATATGAACATATTGCAACGAGTCAATCACAAAATCTGGTTCAAAATAATTGAAAAAAAGAAGTTTGAGAAAAAGAAATACAATTTTTTTTTTTTTTTTTTAATGAATGAACATTTATATACATACTTTCACTATCTTGGATTGTTGTTAGTAGAAGAATATTACACTTATTTATAATAGATTAACCATAAAGGCTAAACCACCTTTGACCTTAATTGATTGGATGCTCCAAAAGAAACACTAAACTCTTTGCAGGAAAAGATAATGTTTCTTTCTTGGTCATATGCAGCCATCAAAGAGATGCCACCCTGGGTGGTGAGCCTTATGTTCATTTGAAGTGTTTGAAGTTCATCTGCAGGGGCAAATAATCACAACTACATGTGTGCAACAAGCTGTGTAAATTTTGTGTTAAGAAATAATAATTCATTTAGACCTATGGGATAATTTTATTTGTTAAACTGCAAAAACTCAAAATTTTAATATTTTTGGTCTAGTTTCTAGTGCAAATATTTTAGTACACCTGAAATAAGACAAAACCAAGTTACAACTAAGCCATTCAGCAAGACATAGAAGCTTGTTTTAAGTAACCAATTCCTTAATATTGATGAAAAATACCAGTTACACTGACAGAATATTTCATTTACAGTTGGACATTTTTAACTTTTATAAGTGAAATAATCTGCCAGTGGAAAATATACTGACCTAAAGCAAGCTCCTATGTCTTGCCAAAAAGTTAGTTAGTTTTGCTTTATTTCAAGTTTACTAAGATATTTGCACTAGAAACTGCACTAAAAAAATACTTGGTAAGATTTTGTGTTTTTGCAGTGTATGAGCTATGCAGCAAGTGAAGATAGCACTGATTTAGCATTCAAATCAGAAAAAGGAACCAAGGTGGCACAATTAAACTAAAAAATGACAAGAAACTCATTATTATTAAAACAGACCTATATTTTAAATAAGGTTAAACAAGTTTCTTGTTGTCTGAGCTAAAATAATTAGAAAACAAAATCTATAAAGCTTGGTGGTTACCAACAAAAAATACAGTTAAACCTCACACTTTTAAATAAAATTTCACAACTTGTACTTAAAATACAACTGAAACTCTTCTTTTTTGGTTGTTTAACACTGGAAATATTTTGTGCTCATTCATTTTCTGACTGAACAGTAATTACATTGTGTTTCAACACAAAAGCAACTGCAGCTTCATATATGCTTCATTAACATCAAATGTGCTTGTCAGCTGAGACAAGTCGCAGGCATCGCTAACATAATTCTGTGTTGTAGAGTCAACTAACCAAAACGTTTCCCCACAGACACTTGCAGAAGTCTGTGGTTCATCAGGCTTTCAGAGCCATGGGAGGGGCTGGAGAGGAAACCCGATCAGCGCTGAACCCCACCGAAGCAAAGTGGAGACATGCATCTAAATCTGTGTGTAAAACGGCTCCTAAATATCGCTCCATCCTCTCAGCGGGCACCGTAAGTACAGTTTCCAAGTTTTACAATGCTGCTGCAGGTTCAAATTAGTTCCTCTGGCTTGGACATGTCAAACTGTTTATGTTTTTTTGTTTTCTAAGCTATATTCACATGCATATCTCAAAACAAATGCACTACGTTAAAGTTGCTTTACATTTCTATATTTATGGTGCAATTATGCAAAGTTGTTTCAGGTGTGAATTGCAAGCAAGATGTATCTCAAAGCATCACATGTAAAAGCTGTTTACCTTTTTATAGAAAAGATTCTCAACCCAGGTGTGAAGCCAAAGTGGTGCGGATGCTAGTAATGATGTGTTTTATGTTTACTACTGTGCTAAATCACAATGTTCCAGCAGCATTTAAAGGCATCATGAGTGGATTTCACAGCCGCACATAAAGATTTAACAACTAAAAAAAACATGCAAATAAACCATGTGGGAAATGCATAAATCTAAAGATGTTTATATACTTGTGATTGTAGGATAGTCAAATTACCAAAACTAGAAATATGCGACAAATTTAAACACTAGAAGGCAGCACAGAAGTGTGCTGCCTCATCTGTTTTTCTTTTACAGTGTCACCAACTGCAGATATTCTTTGAATAAAGTGACTAAAATCTTTGATTTCATAAGTATAGCCTTTTTATCTGTTGGTTATTCTTACAGTTTGCAAACAAAGTATGCAAACTGGACAAACTGGTCATTTTCAAATATTCATTTATTTTTAGTCTAATAGAAGACAGAGCTTCTAAACAGTGAGGCATTCTGGGATTCTCCCTGTATTTTATTGGGGAAAAAGGCAATTGTTAGTCCTTGGTCCAATCTGGAATAAAGAGAAAAGTTTTAGTAAGAGATTAAACAGTTTCACAATTATTATTTGGGTTTTGGTAAAAAGTTTAGTGGTCCAATTTGAAACACCTCTGACAATACGGAAACTGTTCATTTGTCCAACCTTTTCAATTCAAACCCAGGTTGTTTTATATGGTTTCTTATCAAATATTTTACTTTTTTCACCACCTGTGAAGATTAAGTGCCAAAACATGAAAGAAGAAGGAAATAACCAGCAATCCAAAGGTTTTAATGTGGGTAAAAAAGGTACACGTTTCGGCTACCTGCCGTTGTCAGGAACACATTCTTTTTTTAGCGTTCCTGACAACAGTTAAAACCTTTATATCTTTTTGGAGTGCTAGTTATTTCAATTTTCTGTATTCTTCAAAACCAAGCAATCATTTAATTCAACCGCCCACCCTTTTTTTTTTTTTTTTTCTTGTTTTTGCATTGGATGTGTGCGCTCGCCTTTCCTCCTGAGTATTCAGTGCCAAAGCATGGATGATTCTTAAATGCTGAAACACTCACTAAATTAAAAAATAAAAACTGTATAAAAACAAGTTTTCTTTTTCCACAAATGCCTCTTGGTGATACAATAATAAGTCACTTTCTTTACAAGCCGTCTTATGATGTATACTGAAGATCTGCTAGGGAAATTGCAACCCCCATTACCTCCTTTCCCTTCAAGTGTAAAACTTACAAACAGTCTAATGTATAAATGCTTTTATGTTTTATACGTAAAAGTTGGAAATGAACTAATTTTGAAGAATCGTCTAGAACTCCTCTTTAATCCAGATTGATGAGGTAGAAAGTCAAAGGTTTGTCAATTTGTCACCAATTACTTCTTCAAAATCCAATATGGCTTCTGCTGCAATAAAAGCTAATGCTAACTGCAGTAATAAAAAAAATGTTTATTACTGCAGTTATGATAGTTTCTTTCTTTTTCTAATCAGGTCACATTTACATAACTTCAGGGAATAAGGTGTTTTTTACTTTTTTCTTAACCCTTACTGTTCTATTCTGATTAAAATTATAAAAAAAAATATTACTAGTTTAGACCATCTTTAGTCTATCCTTGCAAAATCTCACAGTGAACAGCTGAAAAGTGTTCTTCTGCTTAATGTTGAATTTTCTCAGTGTTCTTTAGAGCTTTATAAATACAGCTATGCCCTTAAACCAATTGTCTCCTGCTTGGTGAAGCATGAAACATCTTTAATTTCTCCCCAGTAATCATTAAATTATGCTAATTGAAAATATGGATGTTTTAATTACACACCAAATGGTTTTAATTGAAATTCAGTAAATTAATTCATTTATCCAATCATGCCAACATTTATTTTGTAGTCTTTAAGGGATCTAATTAGCTAAATGCATTTGTTTATAGACTCTATAAATTGAAATTTATTTTAAAAAGTTGGCATTGGTTATCTGAGACAAATAAACAGTTCAGGGATTTTTAAAAGATTCAATATTTTCTTGAAGGCATCGGTGTTGATAGAAGAATGTCTGTTTAAAATGTGTGAAACCTTTTAGCACCAAGTGTGAACAGATTGTGTGAAACTCTTAAAGAGGATGGTAGATTTGTTTACGTGTCCCTTGTGGATGCCGTGTTGACTGATGACTGCAAAAACCTTCTGGAGGATAGGGCCCAATAAATGCTTTTTTTTGTTGTTGTTTTTTTTGTTGTTTTTTACACCACCTTTTTGCACCTGTTGTTATTTTGCAATACAGAAAAAAAGCTAGCAGCTGTACCAGGCACTGAATGTGTAAATAGCCTTAAATTAATTAAACTTTTTTATGGCAGAGACATATTGTCAGTCTGAACGCTTTTGAACAATGTACAATGGGGGAAAAAAAGTTATATATTTTGAAAAAATATAAAGTTTATTTGTTTTTGAAATAAACATCACAAATTTTCATTTTGAAGGCCGACGAGAGTGTCAGTTAAACATGATTGTTTTACTAACTTCCTGCTTCTTGTGACAAAGAAGTCCATTTCCGTTAGTAACTCCTCAAAATGGGAAAGACAAAAGAACGTACTATTCTGGTAAGCAATGGTATGTGTTAATCAGGAAATAGTGACAAAAATCTTTGCAGTAATAAAGCAATGAATCTCCACAGTTTTTTAAAGTCTGGTGACTTTTGCCAAGAAACTGAAAATGTTTTTTTATTATTATTTTTGTTCTGCGTGTTAAATATTCTGGAATAAAGGTTGTTTTTCTAAATTATTCACTCTGAGATGATGCTACTAGAAGAGAAAATAACGTAACTGAAGGGTTTTTACATGCATATATGAGGCGTGCCAACAAGTGTGGAGGGCGCTGAATATCCACCCCCACAAAACAACAAAACGATGTAAAAACATAAATCTAACTGGCTCTGAGTTTGAAGAGAGGGTTATTGTCTTTTTTTTAATGCAATTTACGACTCTAATGATGCACTTACGTTGCCCGCTCTTCCCTTTTTTTTTTACACCTTACCTACTTAAGGAGGAAATCTTGATTGGTAAGTCGCTGCTATCTGCAGATTCAGGGATTTACTTGTAGGTCGCTGAAGGCTAAAAATGTATTCTTACAGGGGAGAGAAAAGCAATCATCTGTCCTATTCTGAGGGCTTTCTTAGTTAGACTGATGGGATCTTTCTTAGTCTGCAATCCTTTTCTTTTCTATATAAAACCCATTTTTGTGATGTTTGTTCAATGTTTTTTAAATGAGGCTTTTCAATGGGGTTATTGTTTACTCTGTTTTCCTCTTCACTGGAGTTAGAGCTGGTAGATCTTTACACACATAGATTCTTTTGTTCTTCTCTGCTCTTTTCTTTTCCCTTCCATATAATTGTTTTAGTGCAGATCTTTTTACAAAACAGTTTTCTTGTTGATTTCTTCGACTTTAGTTGAGCTCAAACTTTCTTTCAAGGTTAATCGCATGCTTCAAATTTGCATGATGTCTTTCTATTTCAAAGCTTTTTGTCCCAAGAAAAAATAAATCTCTACTATGCTTTCAATGGAATATGTGCCTTTGCACTAGTGTACTCAGAGTAAATCAAAGCAGGTAGCAGGTTCTGTTCCATGCAAATTGGGGTTTAAGCTGTTGCCTCTTTGTCTGTTCACAGATTTTGTCACTGAAACCTGGAAGCGAGCTTTTAAATGGGAAAGGAGCTCAGGATTTTTCGAGTCACGCCCAAGGTACACGTGACTACGACTCTGGTAACGACACATCCTCACCTCCATCGAGCAAAACTGGTGTTTCTCGAGCAAGTGCAGCTGAAAACCTGAGGAACTGCTGTCAACGTCTTACCTCACCTCCTGAGAAGCAACGCTTTGCTGACAGAGACAACGGCTCTGATTCAGGGAACTCTGTGACAAGTTACGCTTCCTCATGCAAACCGTACAGGGAACATGGCTTCTCTGCTACCATTTTCAGTGGAAACAGCAAGAGGTGAACATTGTGTTTGGATTGTATTATCAATCTAAATGTGTCCATTATTCGTTGGAAAAAAAATTCTGTGTTCACGGTCATATGAAATTTTCAGTTGGCGCATTTTTTCAGAAATTAATGGCTTTTTTTCCGGACCTTACAAGGTACTTTAAGGAACTTACCAGGTACTTTACTAAAACTTAGAAAGTACTTTCCTGGAACTTTTCTCAGTTTTTATAAATTATTCTTAACTTAACTTAACACTTACTGTTTTAAAACTACAGTGGACTTTAATAGAATTTAAGGGTTAATTTTCTACAACTTGCTGCAAACTTTCACAACTAACTTAGTATGTTCCTAAACTTTCCTTAATTTTACTGGTAATTTTCCCAAAACCTACCAGATGCTTTCCTGGAGCTTACAGATACTTGCCAAAAATGTAGAGTTCAGTTTTCAGAACTTGCAATATTTCTTGTTTGTATTTTTACCTTCATAAAGTTTGCTGGTTGCTTTCTTAAAACTTACCAGGGACTTGCCAGTGAGTAATAGCATACTCTGTAGAACTTACTGTGTATTTTTGGAACTTGGTGTATGTTTCTGATGTTTTCTATATTTGGTTACATTACTATCACTTACCAGATAAGTAAGATAGCTCACATTTTTGAAGCGATGTTCTATTAAAAGGCAATCAGGCACTAAATGGCTTTCTTTGGGTCCACATTTAGTGCTAATCCAGATTAATTGGTACTTCAGGCTGATGCTAAAGGCAGTTCTAAAATATCACAGTTGCTTTTTGCAAACAGTAATTTATTAGCCTTTAAATTGTGGATATTTTTGCATTGTGCAATTATTTTTAATGAGACCAATTATTATTTATATGGGAGGTAAAGGTAACAGGCTGTGTGTCATTAATGATCTGCCAGTGTCAAACACTGAGAATGGAACAAGTAAGACGTCTGCATTCAGAGTAACTGTCTGTTGGAAAAGTAATGTGAGATAAAAATCAATATAATAGCAGCTAAAAAATCATTGCTTTATTTACCATCTTCATATAAAAGATACTGAAAACACTCTACATGTTTTGTTCTCTTGTGTTTTACACAGAAAATCATTGGTGTTCTCCAATTTCCATTTTCTGTGTAGATAATCATGGTTTTCTTTGTAAATACACCTCTGACGCAAGCATGACCATAGCTCAAAAACTCGTAAAATAGTGCTCACATAAAAAGTTATGACAACTCTCAAGACTAGAGTTGTTTACTGGGGATAGAAATCAAGGTGCAGGTAAGAGAAATTATTACAACCTCTTAATAGAACCTAACTTTAAAACCTCATTGTAACGATTGATCACTCCCAACCCCTAAAATGTCTTTATGTTTTCTCTGCAGTGGGCAGATGACCTTGGGATGTGAGGGAGAAGTTGTGAGATGCCCGAAGGCAGCTCGGTGTACGCAGAGGAGGAGCAGGTCGTCTCGAAAGCGGCGGAAAACACAATCCTCCTCCACCAGTCGGAGCACATCTTCAGGGACTTCCAGGTACTCTGGACGCTATTCTCGAAGCCCTTCGCTGTCTTCTTGCAGGTACTTTATCTAATATCGCAATTACAAGCTGTCCAGCAGGATTCTACCAGAGATAGTACTTTCAGCATTTGCTCACCTCTCTTGCTGCAGCTCGTATTCTCGTTCCCTGAGTAACTCATCAGATGTGAGGCGAAGAGGCAGCTTGGTCAGCCTGAGCTCCAGAGGAAACTACTCCAAATACAGTGCTGATAGGTGAGTTTTACTAAATGCTTCCAGCTGCTAATGTCTCTTTTGAAGCACTGTGCAGAAATAAACCTACACTGACATTGGGTAATTAAATGTTCACACTGTTGAATCTGGTTCCCCAGACTACGAGACAGAAAGCGGCAGTCCAGTTCCAGAGAGACAAATCTGAAGCGCATGCATAAGGTTAGTGGAAAGAGACGAAGACGCAAGTCCTACTCTCCTATGAGGAAGAGGAGGAGAGACTCTCCAAGCCATCTGGAAGCTCGCCGCATCACAAGGTACAGCTGATTTTATTCTGCCCTGATCTTTTATTCCTGCACACTTTCATTGCCAAAAAAATCTCATCGTTTTAACAGCTTACGTGGGCACGTTTCATGTTTATGCAAACTTTGAAATGAAGTCACATAAAAGAAAAGACAAAAAGATAATAGCCTGAATCCACATTATGTTTTAAAAATGAATAAAGTTTTACTATTGGATATGGCGGCTTCATATTTTTGTGTACTTAATCTTCCTTTAGGAAAAAAATATAGTACAAGTACAGGATAAACAAAATATTTCACTGTATTTTTAAAACTTAATGATACAGCAGAGCATTCCTCTTATTGCTTAGGAATAAGCAGAAACCAGAGCTGCCACATGATGCTGATCATAAACAATTTTATTAACTGGTTACCAGTAACCATGACAGCCACTATAAAAGCAGATGGTTTTGCAGTTCGCTCCTTTGTCGTATACAGGGTTGCCTTAATACAATGCTAGCGCCTTAAGACAACAGCCACCGATTTAGAAAAGTGGTCCAGGAAGGTTTCTAAGCCAATTTCTGATTGATTTAAAGGCAATGTTTCTTAGTTCCATTATTCTACAATGCAAACAGTTCTGCAAAAATGGAAAATGAATAAATATAAAATACCCCCAAGGTTAGCTTGTGCAATAGTAAAAAAAAATAGCCCAATCTCTGACTCAAAGTGGCATTTTTAATGGCACCTTGAATTAAATTTTAAAATAAAGTATAAATACAATACGAGGGGTGATTGGGGGATCCTGTTGTAGTACAACAAGCGAAACAAAAACTGAAATTTCTGGGGTCTGTTTGTGGCTCTTGGCAGTGGCTTTATGCTTCTTACTTCACTTTAATCTACAGTGGTGAAAACAAAGCCAGTGGCAAAACCATAAACCATCCAGCTAACTGGTGACAGACTTACACTTACCCATGATAGATGCAAAAACACGAACTAGCTAGACGCTATCAAGAGTGTGTTAGAAGCAAGTTAGCGATAGTCTCAACCACCTCAAGCCACAGAGCGCTGTAAAGATGTCTGCACACGACTCAAACTGTTGCCTGACCAAAAAGACCAAGAACAAATTACGTTAACAAGATTAAATATTCTTGCCAAAGCAAAATATAAGACCTGTGATTAATGTATTTATTGCCTACTTGCACTTTGTTATTAGTAATTTAAGACAATTTTAGGCCTTGATATTAAGTACATGACTTTTAAAGACTTTTTCAGGATGCACAGACACCCTCAACATCAATTATACGTATGGCTTCCTTGGCAGGGATACCAGGAAAAATCTTTTGCTAAATGAACTATGACAATATAACTCAGGTTTACACAGTTGCCTCTGAATTAATTACTAGACTTGAGTAATATGTTACTGAAGCAGAACAGGTTGTTATATAATGTTCAGCACCGTGTGTGGGACAAACAAAGCACGTCAAGAGACCTGGGTCACTGCAGGCAGCATGAACTCTTCTGTTTGCCAATGTATTTTAGAGCTACACGTCTATGATCTGGAGCTTGGAACAAACTATGTTGGAAACAAGACAATCATCCCAAAAAATCTCTAAAGTAAAAGATCTCTAAACAAATGATTCAAAAAGGTAATAAGTGCTCTAATGGCCTAATTAAAGTCCTGAAGGTTCTTTAAGGATGAACCAGTTTCTCCAAACTTCAATAGTCTGAATGTATAAACAAGATCATTCATCCACAATGCTATGAATGAATGAATGAATGAATGAATGAATGAATGAATGAATGGTGTAGTCATACAAAACAATATAACAAGTTACTGGTGTTGAAGATGTCTTCTTCTCCCTTTTTTTAAAAACTCCAACATAAAATATATTTTTTCACTGATTTATTGTGCTGATAAATGTGCAGCTATATTTTTTGCTACTTCGTTTGTTTCCCAAATCTCCACAGTGCCAGGAAGCGACCCATCCCTTACTTCAGACCCACCCCTTCCTCCAGCAGCCGCTCCACCAGCGTGTCGTCATGGAGCAGCCTCTTCACACGGAGCCGCAGTCGCAGTCCGATCCACAGCGTGAGCCGCAGCCGCAGCCGCAGTCGCAGCTACTCTTCCTATAGGAGCTACAGCCGGAGCTCATCGTGGAACTCCATCTTTGGGTCCCACAGTCGCAGCCGGAGTCGGGGTTCTTTGAAGAAACGAAGGAAAGCCCGGCGTTAATGTTTTTCTGTTCAGAGACAGAAACTACATTTGTATTCGTGGTCAGGACAGAAGCTGTAGGGGCTGATGCTTGGACTGAAATATCCCAGCATTTCTTCAAGGCCATCTGTCATTGAGATATTTCTGCTCTAATAATCTATAAACATTTTAACTTTTTGTTCCTGCTCATCATCATCTTGCAACAGCAAGAAAAATTGCATTTCCGTATTGGTCAAACCAACGTTCATGTTGAATATGTCCAACTGAGATGCAAGTTTGTGCACTTCTCACTAATTCTTGTGTCTTAATGCTTAGAATTAATTTAATATGTTATGAATTAATGTGGGGAAAAAAAACATTGAAGCACTGAAATTACTTATCCCATTTAGTTTGTGCACTGATGTTTAGCAGGGCAGCAAACATGAACTGTTCTGTCGGGTCTTTGTGACACTGACTTTACACCAACGGATAAAGTACAGGGGTAACATTTAAGCTGTTTGATCCCGGCGTTCACAGGCGGCTTCACAGGGATTGTTATCAGGAATCAGGAAAAGGCTTCTGGCTCAGATCTCAGCACTTCACAAGATGTAGAACAAACATGTTTCCTCGGCGTAGGCGGCCTGACTGCGAGCAAACGGCCTGTCAGCTTAAATGTCACTTTAATTTCTCCTCTGATCAAATGGAAAACAATTTAAGAGGTCTGTCTAAAATACAGCAGCGATCATATTTTCATGAAATTGCAGGTCGTTTTTCCCTCAACAACTATTTATTTCTCTTGATCCTGTTCAGTTTTTGTCACATTACAACCTGAGACATGAATGTATTTCATTGGGATTAGCAGTTGGGATAGGCCAAAACAAAGTACCACAGAATAGTGAAGTTTAGGGATGCATAATATTGACATCAGTATCAGCTGAGGTTAATCGTTTTTTAACATGTCGATATGTAAGGCTGATTTCAACCGCTGAAAATCTTTAGACTTTTGCAGACTCTATCAGATTTTTTTTAGAAGATTCCCCTGGATTTACTGATCACCTGTCTTGTCCCTACTGTAGGTTAGCGTTACACTAGCAGCATCGTTCTTCCTCGTAGGGACAGTGTGTTCCAGAGGGCAAGCAATGTTAGTTTTCGGTCACAGATGGTATTTTGCACATAGGACTGAAAGGTCACTTTTGGTCTCATCAGTTCTTTTACATGTTTTCTGTATCCTCTACATGACTTGTACTTACTGAAAGCTGTATTTTTTTGTATATTTTTTTTTATTAGTAGCTTCCTTCTTACATAAAGGCCAGATTATAGAATTACTAATATTTGTCCAGTCAAAAGGTCTCATTATCTGAGCAGTGGATCCCTGCAGCTCCTCCTGATTTGCCTTTTCCCTGCTTCTGATCAGGTGATGATCAGGTCTTGTTAGATTTACAGTTTTTACACACTCTTTCAGATAAATGTGTTCCTTCTTTTGCCTTCATGATGCCGTTTGTTTCAATGTTTTCACAGAGCAGCTGCAGTTTGACTAAGATTCATTTAAACACACCTGCACTGTTTACAAATTATGACAATACTCAACCACCTGGTTGTAATAGATTTTTTTTTAGAGTTGTCAGAGGATTTGTCAAAACTTTTTAAAAGCATGACTTTACTATTGTGTGCTTCTGTGGGTTGGTCTTTATGTTAAAACCTCAAAATACTGAAATTTGTTTGTTAAATGACAACAACCTTAAAGCTAAAAGAGTGTAATTGCTTTTGGATTTCCCTGTTCCATGCTTAAATTACTTTCACTCGTACTCACACTTAAACTTTATTTTAATTAGGTAAATGATGATTTAACTGATGTCCAATACAGATACTTTATTTCCTTTAATATTCATACAACACTGGAACAAAACCTGTAAGCCATTTTTTATTATGCATTGGCAAACATAGTTATTACATGTTTAAATGTATCAGTGCTTTTTTGTAGTTGTCAGATGTTGTATGTAATGTTGTTATTTCTTATTTATTTTCCTTTACAACTGTAACACATTTTTTCTGTAAAATTATTATGTTTTTATATATGCAAAGGTTCAATTAGATGTCCAGCAAACTCAGTGAAACAAACTGTTAAATTAGTTTCCATTTAGAATGGAAAATATTTGCAGCTTTGGGTTGATTTCAGTTTTTCAAAATACATTTTGACTCCCTAATGGTTAAAATCCCACATTCAGTGAAGCCTTCACTAATTCTAAAATGTTACATATAATGAAATTTAAATCTTAATCTTGTCTTTTCCCCATCTGTGTTACGAGCTTGTCAGTTAAGCTGGAAAGAGAATGCAAAAACTAGAGCCGAAAAAGAAGTCGACAATGATTACATTTGAAGAGTCTACTGCAGTACTTAACTTTGGTTCACCTATTAGAATTATTGTGTATGCAAAGGGTAATTATTTGGCAGTATTTTGGGGTTTTTCCTGTTCACTGATGCTCCTGACTCTAACACAAGGCTCAGAAACCTTTTCAGTCAAAGCTGTTCTTGTCCCAGCTTTGTGTCTTCTACAATATTTGGGATGGACTAGCAACACATCCAGGGTTTCTCAGCCCAGAAACACAGAATATAGGCACCGGCTCCAAGAACTTTTATGAATTTGGTTTTTGCCTGATGAGCCATTTCTGTGTATTTGACCCCATGTTTTTGATCATTAGCTTAGTGATGACCCATTTTTAGTTCTCCGGTAGAGTTTACGATATAGTTACTTCAAATATCCTGGTTTGGAAAAGTCAAGCCTAAAGCATTCATATGAGATGACAAGGTGCTTTTTCACATAGTCATCATTTGTTTAACCTGACAGACTGTTATCAATAATTAGTTTATTGTCTTGAGATAGTGAGTTATCTCATTTTCTTGACAAAGACACTTCACTATCTCAAGATATTTTTACTGTACTTTCGTAGACCGGCTGCTCATTAGACCATATATTTCGACCAGCTCAAAGAAAACAGGCTATTTTCTCCAAAATGTCACACTGTTCCTTCAAAGTTAATTTCATGGCAGCACCAACTCCAAAACAGCTTTTGCTTATAATTAAGGGTCATGCTTCTTAATGGTTTCAGCTCCTTCATCCTGTCTGTGTTGCTGCTCCAGGCCTGAAAGACTGCTGCTCTCTATGCACTCAACTCTCTCAGCTTATTTTCCTAAATGTCAGCTAAATTGGACAAATGAGGGAAATGTGCTGCTGGAAGAGAAAAGAAGTTGGCGCCAAAAATATAATCCATATACCACAAGCTGATGGTGGCAGATGCAAACCTGTATGCTGGGGGGAAGATTTGCACAGTTGTGTTAATAAACTTAGACAGCCAGCGATGCTCTCTCTCCCAGTTCTTGTGCAAACAGGAGTTTGAATATGTAATTACCTTGTTGTAAATAGGCACCAGGACTGTGTAAGTAATACAAAATGTGTTTTTTTTTATTATTTACAGCACACAATTGGAGGCATATTGTAAACATTCAAAATACAATGCATCAACAAATGGCAATTTAAATGTACTTGAATATGATTTGGGGTATTGAAAAAACAAAAACAAGCTCTTATAGCAATAGTGATTCATTGTGAAATGATGCATTTTTATTATCATTTTCAATATTTACAAACATAATGCAAAATCATATATTTTTTGTACTGCATGTGTGTCAATGTAAAGACCATATTGTAATAAAGTGTCAACTGGAACCTCAACATAATATACAGTGGCTTCCAAATGTCTTTATTACCATTGAAATTTTCACACTTTGCCTCATAAAAAACACAGACTCCAGAGAAAATGTTCAAGGGTTATGATTACATTTCCAACGCCTTATATCCGCTCTGAAATCAACGTGTTTTTGGAAGAAGCTCCATTTAGAGTCCTGCTGCTGATGAAGTGCAGTCTTGCTTTCTACTCTAAGAACAGAGAGTCAACACTTCCCATCTTCTGGAAGTTGACTCAGACTGTTTGTTGTATCAATGTTGTGACATCAGAGCATTGGACCTGAAGCTCTGCGATCATTTCTATTAAAGATCTGTGAGTCATCAAGAGGAGGGGACTCCACCATGTCTACTGTATGCAACTCAGTTTGACAAAAAGTAGGCTGGTCCTCTGTCAGCTGTTGCGCCTCCACTGTAAAAAATATACATTGATAAAGTCTTGAAATCCTAATTTAAAGTCGTGTAATTAATTTCATTCATTAAAAAAGATTAAGAACTCGACTTGGTTCAGACTGTCTACTATTTAGCATCAAATAAAATATTTTAACATTTGGTACTGAAGTGGCGAAGTGATATTTTTTGCAGTGTAGACGCTGGCCGGATCCTCCCAGTACTTTCTCGTCTTTTGCCCCTTATGCATCAACCATTTGGGAGGTCCCAGTTCAGTATAAAAGCCAAAGGCAGATGAGAGAAATTATTTTTCTTCAAATTTGTAGCAGCTTGAAGTCTTACTTGGAGTCCACGGACCCGCAGGCCTCTGCGTAAAGGTGGTGCGTGCTTAACGGGAGGCGTAAAGTTTGACCAAGAGATAAGAGAACCAAAGTAAACTCGAGTGCAAGGTTCAACTTACTGTACAAACAGAGAACTTTTGCGAGTCTAAAGTCAGCTGAAGATGGCAGAAGGTGACTTTTACACCATGGGAAACCGGCAGCGGTTTCCAAGAGACCCGTTTGGAGAATCACCGTTCCGGGATCAGTCGCCGTTCCGGGATCAGCTCGCATCCCGGTTCATGGAGGATGAATTCGGGATGCCGCCTTTCCCCGACGACCTCGGGATGGACTGGCCCGGTTGGGCTCGGCCCGGCCGGCTGAGCACGCGCCTCAGCCCGTCGCCCTTTGGCGGCGCTTTACGCACAGGGTTCCCCACGCGTCACTCCACGGGAGGCCCCGCACTTTACACCAGCAGGTACGGCGAGCCGTCCCCACGCAGCTCCCCCACGACCACAGGTGGCGAGCCCTGGAAGGTGTGCGTGAACGTCCACAGCTTCAAGCCAGAGGAGTTAAACGTTAAGACCAGAGACGGTTTTGTAGAGGTCTCAGGTGAGATGATGCTGACCAACAAAATTGTTTAGGTTAAAGGTTTGCTGAAAAGAGGAGATGAACCTTTCACCAGTGGGTTGGAACTGGCATATATTATGCTCAGGGATTAAATGTTTTACTTTGTATTGAGGTTTATAAGAGTTTAAATCCGTCACTGTGACGAACGTTTACCTTTAATAGTGAAATTATATTTTTATGTTGAAAACTGTCAGTTATTGTGTAAGTTCAGGAATGTAAAGGAAGGAATTTTGAAATTAAGATTTGTTAAAAAGTTAGAATCTATAACATCTCATTTATAGCTTTTTTGACTGAACCCTGACCAACTCTTATCGTCTTGTCAAATCCTTAAACGAAACCTTTCACACTTAAACCATTGCATTAGTTTATTTTATATTTTGGTTTTCTGAATTAGTAACATTTTGATCAAATTCTTTACATCTGTGCAATTTACTTTGGTTTACAATTTCCTAAAAAACTCGTCTCACATTTTGTTTCAATTAATTGTGATTCTGATCACCTTTTGGGCCTGTTGGTTACGATAAACTACACCACCACTCTGTCCAAATGACCTTTAAACTGTAATAAGGTTTGTAATGAACATAATACCAACAGGACATAATAAGTTTCTGATCAGAGTAATTGTCTGATATGAAAATAGAGAAGTGTACAGATCAACAAAAGTGTGCTATACCGGTTTATGCGGATGTTACCATGCTCCTGTTCACAATTACCTATTTCCTATTAAACAGTTAATTTGACCAGAAACACTTTAAATGCTCTGCTTTCAGTACACTGAAAGCAGCGTACTGCTTTCAGTGTACTGAAATGCCTCCTATTTTTCTTCTGTGCAAAAAGTAATTGTTGTACAGATGTTGTACAAGAATCACTTTGTGACAACCGCTTAAAGTTAATCCAACAGCATTTGCAAAAAAACTGGATTATTTTGAGGTTGGAGTTGTAAAAGTTGAAGCAGATGGTAGACCTCCACTTCCTTTGTGAGCTAAAACTAATTTGATATCATATTATATTTATATTTAAGTGCACAAAAGATGCTTATAACCTCTTAACAGAACTTCATTAAGAAATTCTGAAATGCCCTTTCAACTTTGCAGCTATAATCACCGCTTTAAGGTAAATTTTGCTTTCAAGAAATCTATCAGAAAAAGAAACATTAAATATGACAAATAAGAACTAAAGATGTTTGCAAGGAAATGCATGAAATAAAACCTCAAAAAAACAGCAGTCTTCACCCAGATGAAAGGCCAAAAAGACTGTTGCTCTAAATGAAACCTTAACAACCTTATGACTTCTCTCAGAAGCTTTGCGGCTCTGTGCGGGAAGTGAAAAGGCCTCAGTGGTATAACATGATCTCTGCATTACTGTTGAGTCCGTCTATAAAAGAGGAAGACAGCTTTTTGGAATCTGGGACTTGGAAGTGGTTTGGCAGATCATAAAGCTCAGACACCTGTTTCAGATTCTTGGAGAATCGCTCCCTCTGCCGCTCATGAGCTCAATTTAGATTTAAGGCAAGGCCCGTGACAACAGTCTCTGTTTACAATAAGATGGGAAGCTTGACGCCACTCAGAGAATGTTCTGGAAGGAATGGGGGCTAGTTCTGTAACCCAGCAAAACTCCTACAAGTTTTCTCCCTGACTGCAGGAGTCAGTTGCAGAAACTTCCTCCTGTCGATGCTTTAAGAGATTAATTCCAGGGATACCCAGGTTTAAAGGGGGCACTGAGGACAGCTGCCTTCCTCCTGACCGTTCAGCTGTGAGTTTTTTATAAACACATTGTTGGTGTGTCAGTTGGGTTATTCTATCAGCCCTATGTCTGCTCAACCTGTTCTAAATCTGTGGCAGGGAAGGCAATAAAACTGGTAAGATATTTTTAGTCTGTTAAAGTCAAAGATAATCTCGAGTTTGCTACAATTCAGAAATAAGGACAATTGCTCCACCTCATTTTGACAAAGGAGAGTGAAGTGGAATGTTGGACATAATTGTATTTCCAAGCAAAATTAACTCAAATCAACTGAATCAAAAATATGGCACTGAAAGAGCTTTCAAGCTCTCAATTACTCTGTTCAAGTGTTTGTTCAACTAATAGTTCTTGGCTCTGCAATATATTACATACAGAGTGAATTAGTTTACTCTCCAAAAATAAATCTCGTTGGAAGTTTGGAATAGATGGTGAAGCAAGCAAAGTGCCCACTTTATGAAGCACAACTCAGTTTTCAGAGATTAACTTCTCTTGATTATATTGAAGAACTCAACACTTTAGCCCCTGATACGTTTTTCCTTCTATCTTCTAAAAAAGAAACCCAACCATCTTTTCATAAACTTTGCTGGTCGGTATTGATAAAGAAATAACACTACCTACAATTTTTTTTGCATTTCAGCAGTGGGTGGTATGTAAAAGGAAAATCTTCGATTCCATTTCCACAAATGTTTTAGAAACAATCAGAAGCACCAGAAAGGCTTTGAAAGTGTGTAGTTCCCCAAACTGGACTGGAATACTTTTCAAAGCAGCAAAGATGCTTGATAAACTTTGTTTTTCTAGAATAAATTCTTGGAGTATGTAGTTCAAAACAGCCCTCCAGATTAAAATATAGTTTGATCCTTAAAACTATAATAATCGTTTTTAAGAAACCAAGCAATCCATCCGTCCACCCATCCTAGGAGATAATCTACTAAGCATCTATGTTTGCCTTTAGCAAATATGAATCTAATCTCTGAAATAAAATTGGATTATAATTATGTAAAAAAAAAAATACAGACTCTGTTACGGTTATAGTAGCCCAATTAATATGTCATTTTTTGTGACTTGAGTTGTTTCTTTTCGTGCATTACAGTTGATAGACTGCTATTTAAAGAAGATAAGCATCTGGACTTGCAAGTTGTTTAAGCTAATTACAGTTTTCCTTTTGATTGAATGTTGACTAATTAGTTTAAAAGGATGAAAGCATTTGCGTTGGAGAAGTCTGGCTCCCAAAGAGTAACATTCTTTTGACCACTGCCTTCTATTTTTATTTTGAATCAGAGTGGGGGTTTTGTGTTTCCTCTTTAGTCCAGTAAAGACACAAACATAACCGATGGATTCTTTTTCAAAGATGTTTTGTGTACAAAAGTGCTTAAGTGGGTTAGCCTAGTGAGAGCTTGCCATACTTACAGCCACAAACATCAGTTCTTTAACTGTAAATGTTGGCAACGCCCTCTCTCTAAACACAAAGTGAGGCATTTCGGGAAACATTGAGGAGGAAGAATGTGGTTGAATAACTCTCTGGGGATGAGTTTTACATCTGAAGTCATGCTGAGTTCTTCATAATAATCCTATGACCTCACTGATGATCATAACTCATTCCTCCTCAGGGGCTTCAGCCTTGAGTTTATAGTTTATAGTGAAGTGCAGCTCTGTTAGCAGGTAGAGACGTCACAGCAGGGGGTGTAGGGTAACACATAGTTTAACCTGAAGTGCTCAAAGGGGCTGAGCGCAGTGACAAGCCACACTCCTCCCAGCAGCGCTGACATTTTAGCTGTCGAGGAGCAGCTGCTGGTCAACGAAAGCAGTTTGCCCGTAATGACCAGGAAGAAGGTGGAGCAGGGTCTGTCCAGGACTGCATGTTCCTCCCAGCAGGAGTTACGTCTGTGTCCGCAGAAGAGTTATTCCGAGAATCAATCAAAGAAAATGGGGTTGATGTAGTTTGGCTTAAAACAACAGCAGAGCAGGGACTGAGCAATGGAAACAGTGTGTGCCAAGTGAGCTCCAGTTAAATCAACACGTCTTTCACTGACGTCCATGTTTGAAATTTAAATGGTCACAGGTGTTGGGTTTCCAATGTCCGGTCCATGAGATTGTGTAATCACCGGACAATGTTGCAGTGGCGCCACCAAGAGGGCGACCTTGGGGGCAGTTAGCATCTTCAAGCTTGCTGATCTTTGTTTTTCCCCAACCAGGAAAACATGAAGAAAAACAGGAGGAAGGAGGGATTGTGACAAAGAATTTCACAAAGAAGATACAGTGAGTATAACTGAGATAATGTATAACTTATTAATGATAAGAGCTCTCTGTCTGCACACTGTCAAGAAAGAGGCTACGTTATACTTCGCAGCAGAAGAAAAGAGAAAGAAATCGGGTAATTACGCATTGATTTTACCCTCCCTTAATAAAAGTATGGCTCAATATAGTGGAGAACAGGTTGATGAGCTTTAATGACTTATAGAGTGACTTTATTTAACATTCATCAGAAAAATATCACAGTTTAAGTCATTGACAGATAAAACTGGGCGAATACTGAAGTTAATACACAATGTTGGCTTTAGTTTTCCTTAATCAGATATGTTTCCTGTAAGATTTTAGCAATTCTTGCCAAAAACTGAAGGAAACTGTTAGAATTGGTTATAGATATGTAAATATGAAAATAATCAAACTTTGAACTTGTCATATTTTACAAAGAAAAGGCAACATCTCATTGTACTTTTAGTTTTATATGAAGGAGTCAGATAAATATTGTTCTTTAATATTGTTTGCCACCAAACTCTTTTCTGTGTTATTTCTGACTGTTCAGAAAGTACAAGTTTCAGTTGGACAATGAAGGTATTTGAGACATGATTTCTTCGTGTTTCCTTTTTTCTCTATGGTTACAATTGTATTACTAATGGAAAAGCGTAATAGGGGATCTAGGTTAAATCACAGCTGGCAGAAAAAATAAAAAGTCACAGGATAATTGCACACCTCTGTCCTTAATTATTGCACACTGTGTATGTTGTTGCTCTGAAAAACAAATTATGTGGGTCTAAGTGTCAGAAAAAGGTTGAGTGATTTTTAAAATTATATTTCCTGCGATGTCCCTAACGGATATGTGTTTCATAGATGTTGTACTAGTTGTATGCCGCTGGTGTGTCCAAACAGACACAGTATAATGTGTTTTTTAGCTGTTTCCATAGTTCAGAACACTTCAATCAGATGAAGGATTCATGCAGGACTCGACAAACCTGCTGGCATCCTGAGGAGGTACTTTAGTCAATAACTTTACATATTTTTGAGCAGAGATACATCTAAAAGATGCAGGATATTGACTCTGAAACACTGGAATTGAACAACTCTGGAATACTGCATGTATGTTGGGATCAAAGGTGTAGAAGTTGTGGTCTTTTTCTGCTTTAGAGCGAATTATTGCCTGCAGTTTATTGTTTTTCTTTGCTTTGAGTTTTTTTTTTTTCATATTTAAGGATCAACTTCCCTCCCAGATGATTTTCTGAGATAATTGTAACCTGGAATTAAAGGCTTTATATACATTTATTTTCTTGCTTGGTTGTCAAAGAAAATCTATTGAGAAATAATAGGGGCTAAACAAGTGTGTGGCTGCAGGGGGCAATCAAATTTTTGGCACTTTCTCCTTTCCTACACTATGCATACAGTGTTGCAAAAGATTCCTTCATGTTATTATCTTTTGGGTCGTTTCTGCGACATTGGAGAAGCGCTTGAATAAATTCTGCAGCAGTGAAGCATGTGTGCAACGTGAGTTATCTGAGTGTCCTCTCACTCATGTAGCATAATTTTTCAACATATCTGAAGAATCTGTGGTAGCCTGGCTCTGTTGGAGATGAAATAGTGTATGCTACAGCCTCAGATTTACAGGATAGTAACATGATTCTTACTCATAGGGAGCTCAACTGAAGAAAAACAGTTCTTCAGTTCATTTGGGGACACTGCCTCTGACAATGCTGCAAAACCTTTAAACTTGCACCTAAAATCTGCTTAGCTGCATTTCAACATAAAATCCATCAGTTATAATACAGTTGGTGTTTCCACAATGTAGTGTCTGCTTTAGGAAGGTTTAAGTTTAAGTTTTGGTCAGGTCTCTCTTAAAAAAATTGAATTTTAATCTCAATGTGACATACCCAGTCAAATAAAGGTTACATTATATATATGTATATATATACATTCATTAAGTTCATTTCTTTTGCCTAGTTTAAGGATTGGTAAAGATAGCTAAGCTGTCCCTTTAAGTCCATAAATATTGTTTAAACCAGTTTATTGTTGCAGGGTTGCGCTAAAGGACTAGTTCCTATTTCTATCAGTCATTTGTCAAGAGGTGGTGGGCATTATATGAGCATTATATGATTTTATATATATATATATATATATATATATATATATGTATATATAAATAACAGGAATTTTTTCAAAAAAATTCTTTAAGGGAAGAGCGAAGGATATCTTTAATTCTGCTTTAAGACCAGATGACAAAGCAAAGAAACATTCCAACTAATTATTTAAAGTACGTTATTCTTTGAGCAGGGCCACTTCTAAAAAGTTTGTGCAGATTGAGAGACTCCTCCACAATGTGCCCATGTTGCAGCTCCTTCAAGCCAAACTGGTAACACAAACAATTACCTCAACCTACCTGTCTCTGCATCTCGTCTCATTTAATGTACAGTAGGAGGACTTCAAACACAGGAGCCAAATCCTTGGTGTGAATCAGCCTTTTACAGGCTCGTCAGTCAAGTTCTGCTAATATTCTGCTAGCTAATTAAGCAGGTGCCCCGCAGCCCTGTGCTATTCATATACAAAATTGGAACTTCGTCAGATTGGGTCTGAGTATGGCTCCTGAGTTAATAAGAACCTCAAGTCAGTGACAGGCTAAATATTTAAAGGGTTGGAAGAGAGAGAAGTGGGGGATGGGATGATAACAGGTCATGTATAAATAACTGCCCCCAATGCAGAAATCCACTGGCTAAACAGACTGTACACATAGCCTGATAAGCACTTTTACACATGTATAGTGCAGCAGAGACTGTATTTTTACGTAAAATATCAAAGGTCATGTCACCAGTTTGGCAATATTTCAGATATTGAAAACAAAAAAAACTAATCAATAATTATCACTGTCAACTGATAACCCTAACCCTAGACCAAAGTCTAACCATGAAGTTTGTGTGTGACATGTTTCAAACCAGCAAGAAGAACATCAGTTATTAACCAAAAAATGTTCAGAGGTGGGGCCAAAGGCAGCAGGACATTTACTTCCCAACAACACATAACAAGTCTCTCAACAAGAGATGTGAATAACCCTGGATGAAATGTCTGCTAGATGTTATAGGTTCCACTCACATGCATACACACCTTGTTCTGTTTCTGTATCATGTCTCTCCGGGGTTCAGAATCTCTACGAGGTAAAAGCTTTCTTGATGGTTTTCTGGCAGCTGTACAAAATCAATGCCTGAGATAAACTGTACACTTGCCAAAGTCAAACACGCTCCCCAAACTGGAGACAGATGAGGTCTGTGCTCGGGGCCGACATCACGGACCACCAGAGTGATTTGACTTTGTCAGAAGTCGAGGCTTTGCTTTGTAGAAATTGGCTGAGTGAAGAAAGTGAAGGTGGTGTGTAAACTCATAAAGGTTGTTAGCATTGTTTTACTGGCTCACACCCACTTTCATTTAACTCATAGATGCATCTTGTTTTGTCACCAGAGTGTATGCTGCAGTGAGTCCATGAATAGTAATATCAGGCTGTAACTTTTTATGCAGACTATAGTATTTTTGCACATAATTGAAAGAGGTATGAAATCTACTGAACACAAGATAAAGAGCTCTACATTGTTATTGAGGCTTTTAGAAAAGTGTGTGCAATGTTATTCCTACTTATATATTTTTTGCTGCAGCAGCATAATCTCACACTGAAATATTTAGGGAAAAAAATCAGCTTTTGACTTCAGTATGGCTGCCAGGGTATGGCTTCAGAAAAGGAAATTAATGGCACAACTAGCAATTCTTGAAGAGAAGTATCTTACTGAATCATTCATTATATCCTTTACACCCTTCCCGTTTCTCTGGATGTGTAAATATGATAATAAAAAGAGGTCAATTTCTCTATGCCCTTCTTCAAAATGAAAAAGACAGTCAAGGGAACATGTTTTTATGCAGATGTCTGTTGATGTTTGAGAGCTTTAGCAGAGAAAAGGTGGAGTTCTGCCTGAAAGTTGCATTATTTGCACTTAGAAATTGGCCTACGTTTTGTTTTTTGTTTTCTTTTTTCTGTCTTTACACGTTGAATTTTGATAAATCGCAAAGTTAATGAAATTTAATTTGTAATTATATGTTTGGCATGTTGTTCAGTCCTAATTATAGTGGATGAGATGGTATGTGAAAAAGCAGGTATTCCAGCATAAAGTAGTGGCTTCTTTCAAGAAGGGATAGTGAAAAGCTCAGTATGTTATTTTAAGAAGGGAGAATTGAACAAGGTCAGCACCGATAAGACCTTATCTATATTCACTTTTCAATCTCAAATCTATCCCAAGGGTCTCACTAAAAAAGCATGAAAGTAACTAGTGCTAAAAATATTTTTTGGGGTTCTTTTACTCAATAATGACACAACATAAAATGTTAACAGTTGCCTAGATATCTTTACTGGCATTATTAATTTCCGTCTTAAACTAGCAGTCATTGCATAAAGCTTGTTTGCAATTTGAAGATAAGAGGCCTTTACTGAGGAAATATGTCTTGCATATCACTTTATATCTGTGTTTATGGTGCCATTATCTCTTTGTCTCTCAAAGCACAAAATATGCATTTTTGAATGAATTATTAGTCTCTGTCCATGAGTTCTATGCCATATTAAGTGTTTCCTATGATTTTCTTTTTCCTCTGTTAATGTGTCAAATTGTACCACCTACTGTGAAAGTTTGGACATTGGAATCAGCTCAAACTGCAGGTTATTCAGATGTCATATCCATATATTTGAATTTTATTTGTCTACAGAGTGTTTTTCCTCTGAACTTGTTACAGTTTTTTTTCCCCATCTTACCTCACAAAATGTCAGACTGAGAGTTTGTGAAAATAGGAAAACCTTTTTTGTTTTTTACAAAAAGTAACAATATTCAGCTCCAGTTTCTGCAGTGCTTTTGCTGTATTTCCCATAAATTCTCAGTGTTTGTCTTCAAGCCTGTGGGCCCCCATTTATCCTCCCAAGTGACACTTCACTGCCCTTGGGTTGCATTTTATCTCTTTGGGGCTGCTGTTATCCTAGCTGTCAAAAATAGGATCAGCTATAACCCTGTTGATGCACAGAGTATAGCCGCATCATTATTTTATATTAGACGACAATATTGATCTTAAAAACAGTCTCTGAAGTAGACCTTCACATCTCAGTAGGATACAGTATGTGGTATCTGAACACATAATAGACATGACGTGATGTCTCTGTCTGAGGTTCATCAGCCCACTCTGACTTGCATTTCACAGAGGAGTGGAAAGCCAGTGGAGGGTCCTCTCTAATTAAACGGAGGGTAGATCGGGCGCCTCCTCTGCTGAACATCTTGATGGCAGCCCGGTGTTTATATTAACTCCCCAAGAACAGTTGGCTGCTAACCAAGCACACCTACCGTATCCATATTAGGCCATACTGGCTGACAAAGAGGGGCGTTTAAGTCTGTGAGTGCAGCTGCAGCAGCTTTTAGAGTTCATTTATCCAGCATTACAATCAAACCCTGGTCTGCTGTAAACTTTCAGACTATAAAGTATTTTCTGGATGTTGCAATTCTGGTTCACCTTATTTTCAAAGTAAGTTATCCAATTCTGTCGTTGGAAAATAACAGCTGCAGATGAGGGAAGAACACACACAGTCCTGAAAATAAGCAGGTGTTTAACTTACCTAGATTTATGATTATGTAATTTCCTGAAATTTGCAGTTGTTTTCTTTCTTGTGGTTGAACAAGGGTGAGTTTTTATTACAAACTAGATTTGCTGGATGAGAGATTTTTGTAGCATCTAAAATTTGTGAAAGCCAACAAGGACACGGTGAAAGTTTTTAACAATCTTCTTCAGTTGTGCAACAATAAAAATCCTTCAAACTGGAGGTTGCTTTATGGGCACTGACAAAGTTACAATAAAGTCTTGCAGTGCTGCACAATGTTTGGTTCCACAGAAAGAAATGTCACAGAGTTTTGTACGAATTCCCTGCTCTGTTCATCTTTTCCGCCCCATTCGGCTTCTTTTATGTCTCCCACATATCTTGCAGCATTCTAAACATACACAGAAGCTTTCTGTCAAGTAAACAAACTTAAACGATGCCCTCACATTTACATTCCCTCTCCTCTGTTTCTTCAGGATCCCCACCGATGTGGACCCCCTGACAGTCTTTGCTTCCTTGTCGCCTGAGGGTGTCCTCATCATCGAGGCTCGGCAGACTCCACCGTACTACCTCTTTAGCAGCGAAGACTCCCCAGGAGGGGAAATGCAGGAAGTGGAGGCTTCTAAACCCCAAGAGGCCCCAGCAGTCTGAAATGGCACCCCACCCCCAACTAACATGATCACATACATCTGCACAATCAGTTATGCGTTTGAAATAAAAACTGCTCACTGAACTATCAATTTATTTAAACACTTAGAGAAGAAAATCTGAAATTTATTAAGGCAGGGAATTCCCATTGGATGTCTGTGTTAATATTTCATAAAAGAGTACTTTCATACAACAAAAAGCTCTTCCTAATAGGCGTGTTATAGTAGTACATTCTGTCTGGGTTTTTTTCTTCCTCAAGTACAACTAAGACTATCAAGTTATATAACATTTATTTTCCATAAGAAAATATTTAATTGCATCATCAATAAGTCACAACTGAAACATTTATTTTGTAACACCTATGCAAAATCCAAATAAGTAGAAAGATCAAGAAAATTGGTTGACTTTTTTTTATTTCTTTATGTACACAATAAATATTTTCAATAAATAGTTTATAATTTATTTTATGTTGGCTTTTTACTTAAAGAATTTGTCCTTTATAATAAAACATAAATGAATTGATGAAAAAACCATGAGTTATGTGATTTAATTACGCTGTGTGCACTGAACAATACCAAGAATTTTTAAAAAGTAACACTTTTCTCCACATATTGTTTTTCTATAAGCAATATGGCTCACCACCAACGGTGCCACTCTGTCAGGAGCGCCTTATTGATCAGTAGCATTCGAAAGATAAAAGAAAAGAAAAAGGTCAGACTCATCATATCTGACATGGACTATTCAACATTGACTGTAGACTGATTAGAAACACATTCTAAGGTTTTTGAAACTTTTTATTGTCTGAAAACACAAAGAGACTTTCTAATGCTTTTTAAAATCTGCAAGACCAAAAACTCCATACCCAATATACAGCTTGTTCAACTTTGCTTAGTTTAATTGATTTTTCTTATCCAAATATAGTAAAATCCCATATTAATCAGGTAATATATTAATGTATTTTAATGTCTACATTAATGCATTAATGTATTTAAATTGTGTCATATAGCAATTATACCTGTTTACATCTCTTTAGTAGATTTTTTCCTCCCCATTAGGTACCACAGGCCTTCATTGCATAATCAGGTGTTATAATATGCCCACTTACTGATGATACTGTTTACAAATGCGAACTGCAGGGGTTGTTAAAATCAGGTTGTAAGTTAACAATTTGCATGTGTAGCTTGGTGTATTAGAAATCCTTGAGAGGAAGGTTAATTCATCCATTTTAACAAGGAACTGTTAGTGAAACAGGGAATGATTGTGCCTTAATATCTTTATCATAAAGTGGACCTGGATGGTTCATCTTTGTATGCATTAATACTGTGTTGTATATATACATTTTAATTGGTGCAGAATTGTTTGATGTATTAATTTGAAGTGAGCATTTTTCTGTTTATGATTGCATGATTGCTTGATGGACAATTGACTTATTTGTGAAAAGCAGTTTGTTTTCTGCAATCCTCTCTGTTAATGTCTTTTTACTGAGAAATGCAATTAAAGTATCCAGCCTACACCCGTGTATTTTTCTTCAAAAATAAAGAAAAAACAATACCAGTCACAGACCTTGTTCCAGGGACCTGTAGAACCTGTGGCGCTATTGTTGGACAGCAATAGGAACTGGGCAGCAGCTTAGCCCGGGGCTTAGTGCTGGCTCAGATAGGCACCGCTGTGCGCTGGCTTCAGGATGGACCCAACTCACTCATGTGCCCTGCCAGGGCTTTTGAATGAGGATGGGAAAAAATTGGGGCTGTTCCACTGCCTATTGTATGATGCAAAATAACCTAATCTTCTCTGTGTGCTGGAATCGACGGGGATAATTGGTGCAAATTTAAAAAGTTTCCAACCGGAGCTGCGCTCTGAAAGGCTAAAAAAAGACTCATTGGTTCTGTGTTGGCAAAGACATTGTGTGATGTGTTGCACTCACATGAACTGTTACATTTACTGCCATTAGGTTGCGGACTTCACTTATGTTGTTTCTATAGTAACAGCATAAGTGAATGAATTGTACTTTTCAATGAGCAACTTATTTATGTCAAAGGGACAAAGAAAAGGATGTGCAAAAAGAATTAATAAACATCATAAACAACTTCTGATTAAAAAAAATAATAACAATGAGGTTAAGTTACTTTAATCTTGTACTGTGTAGTTTTTAGTGGTAACTTTAGATGTAATAGATCAACACAAATTTTACTTTCACATTATACTACTTTATTAAGAGCTCCAAACACAGCAGGCTTTAATGGTGCTATAGCTAATGACAAAAAGGCATCTGTGGAGCTGGTTTAAGGCAGGCAATGCAGGCTAATACTCTTGTGTTTAGTCGGTGTGCTGTTGCTCTATGTTAGCAGCCTCCAGCTCCTGGGCTTGGACGTCACTCAGTGGAGTTGATCTCAGCTCCTGCTCCTCAGGTGGAGCGAGCTCCTCGGCTCCCTCTGCCTTCACCTGGATCTCTTCATCTACGACTGGCTCTTTGTGTTCCAGTAGGTTGGATGTACCCAGGCTTTCTTGGCTTTCTGGGACTGTGTGGTGCTCAGAAGACTTTTGGATGCTCTCTAAGCATTTATCTTCCCCAGGCAGAGAAGAATGGGACTGTCCAGCTGGCTTTTCTCTGGTTTCCTTGTCTCCCTGCTCCAGGCCAGCTGTGATGCTGCTGGGCTGGACCTGATCACTGCAGGCCTCAAATTGAGACTCTTCCTCCTGATCTTCTTGTTTTATTTCTGGTTCTCCATTGCCCTCAGCCTCCACCTGAATTTGCAGACAAATATGAAAATAAAATCATAAGTGAAGATATTGCTTACAGCTTTATTGTAATTAAAAAAAAAACTTGATTTAAATAACGACAGTATTAGGATATGTGTGTGCACATAAAAATGTCACCATTATTCGTTTTTGTTTGTTTTATATATTTGAATTTTTTTTCAAATACAATTTGTTGAATTTAATCTAAACATGAACAAATTATGTTTTGTTTGTATTTTTGCATGGCATTTGCATTGCTTTCCTGAGGATGAGATGGGGGCAGTAGTGACGAAGAGAAACCTTTGTTTGGGGCGTGTTGCTTCCAGGTTGGTTTTAGAGCGGACTTCCTGTTTACCTGAGAAGCATTCTGGATGCGAAAGGCGGCATTTCGGCTGTCATTGCTGAAGCCTGTTTTGCTATATTTCAGGTCAGTACACAGTGAAAACACATCAAAACTTCTTGATAATATGTTTACCTTTTATTTTAACAGTAAATAGCACTGTGTTACAGTATCTGTGCACCTTTTTGCTAATAGTTGTAGGTTTTATATGTCGAGGTTTAGATTGGCAGGATTCCCACACCTGCTCTGGAAGTTTAGCAGAGTTAAAAGATCTTACTAACTCCAGGTTTTAGGAAGTTGGTTAGTGAACAGTTGGGACTTTTGGAAGTCAGAACACCATAGAAACAATGAGGCCAAACAGTGCTGTGGGATGACATCCTACATTTCAGGTGGCAGTTGTCAGCCACAAATGACGAATGTTGGTCACTCTGACAAGAAGAAACAAGCTCAATCCAACAAGTGCTTACTGTAAAGAAAGCCATTGAAACTTTCCATGCACTTGTGGGTTGGCATGAAAACCCACAATTTTCCTCAGAAATGTGGTACCACTTAAAACAAAATAACAGGCTTTCAGTGTAACAGTATATGATTTATTACCAAAAAGCACTTTTTCTGCAGGGAACAAACTGGCAAAGCATAACTTTTCTTTCTTTTTGTGTTAATGTTGCTAGGCAACAGATTTCTCAAGCTAATTGCAGCTTGTCATTTTTGCACAATATATTATCTTGCAAGTCTTGACATAAATTACTTCCACAAATAAGATTTAATTATTGCTATTTCCATTCTTAGGCCTTGTTTTCAGCTCATCCAAGTTTTTTTTTATCTTCTCAGATTCAAATTTCGAGAAGTGAAAATCATATTTTATAATTTGTTAAGCTTTAAAGAAGTTTCATATTTCATAACCTTTATTGGGATGACGATGGCAGCAGGAGCTGAGGCTTCAGGAAGTGGAGCTTCTACAGTCAGGAAACCGTCAACAGAGAGTGAGGACTGAAGTTTGGTAACGTTCACTTGAGCTGGAAGCCTTCAAATCACAAACTCTTGTTTAGATCACCACACCGAACACTGTTAACACTGAAACAGATTTAGATTTCTTTTATTTTTCTTCCTTGAGCATTTCAGAAATTAATTATTAATAAAATAAAAAGGGGGATCAACATCAGTGATGGCTTAATCCTATGTATCAGCAGGTTAATGTCTGTGGCTTCTTTGTCTACCTGTATTTTCTTGTAAAACATCTGGAGATAAATCCATGCTCGTCAGGCCTCTCCTCGTGTTTCCCTGAGGAAAGATTAGTGTTTATAGGGAGGTACACGAGGACACAGAAGAATCAACCGGCACTGAGAAACCACTCAGCACAGAAATTAATTTCTTCCACAGAGCTGTGATTTTAATTTCCCCAAGCACGATATTTAAGCAGCTTTCCAAATTTGTAGCGTTCAGCTTTTTCTCCATCGCGCTTTCAGACGTACGTCGTTTATTCTGTGAAGTGCGGGGAAAGTATTTTTAGAAGACTCTTCTCTTTGCTCAGATGATGATGTGAGATAAGATTATTAATGCTTTATCAGGATTAAAAATCTGCCTTGTGAGTAAAACTAATTAACACTTATGCCAGACATTTTCAGAGGGGTTAATTAACAGAGCAGTACCTCCAACTTCCAGGAATCCATCCCTGACACTGACAGAGATCTCCGAGGGGGAAAAGTGAGACACATCCATGCTGACCCTCCACTTGCTAACCTTCTGACCGGAATGAGGCATCGGCTCGGAGATGTAGGGCACAAACAGAGGCGCCGGTAAGCAACCCGGCCAGGGCCAGGCTGCCAAGCCCTTCTTGATCCAACGAGAATCCCCAGTCTCCAGGAACGGCGGCAGGCCAACATCCTGACTGGAAACCCATTTTCTCAGAGGGTATAGAGGGCCAACCCTGTCGTACTCCCCACAGGACATTTCTGCTCACTCAAATGGATACACTTAACAAAGTAAGCCTTGCTAAATGGCAGAGAGTAGATTGTGGATTTAAAGATAAGCAGAAAATAAAGGAAATGCCCAAAAGCTAAGTGAGCTGACAGAGAAATGTACATAGGGGTTTTATATAGAGCAGGGTGTGCAGGCATGCGGTGATGGGCGTGGATCGTAAACGATTACCTCTTGCTGACCGGGACAACGTAATTGTTTATATTTATAACTTTTAAAGATGTGATGGCAAATAGCAGGAAGTTCACAGTGGCCGGAGTGTGACTGAACCACTGCATTTGTTTCCCGAAGATCATACTTGTCACATCCCAGTGAACTCTGTTCTGCCAGCGATGACTTCGCTCCTTAGCCTGGTCATGAGCCAGTCTTACAGCCTCACCCCCTCCACACACACACACTCTGTGTTTCACCCCTCAAAGGACACTGTGGCAGCAGTTTGTCTGAAGCATAAAATACCTCTGCCAGAGGCTGAAAAGCACAGAAAAGGCAGGATTTTTGTTAGCCGCAGTGTCAGTAGCGCATGTGTATTGAGTGCACAAAGCTGCATTCCAACCCAATTTTTCTCTTTCTGTGCCGTTTCAACAGGATTATTATTGTTCCCGCTTTTATCAAGTATGACAGACGTGTCAGTGATTCATTTCTGGAGCTGTGTGCTTTGATATCTTGGCTTACTGTCCATTGGAGCACAAACAGATGGAACAGATGTTTCTGACACTTTGTGCAATGCTTGACCCAAACACTGCATCGGTAGGATATGCTCTGAAGGGCTAAGTCAGGATCCTTTTTCTGAGTTTTTTCTCAATTTTAACCTTCATTTGGAATTTTTATTTTTAAAAATGTGCCTCCATGTAAATTAAATGTAATCAATTAACGTATCGGAAATTTACAAAATGCGATAGATCATAACAATTTGGGCTTTCCCCAAATTGTTTAAGGTGTTATCATAGTGTATTCATTTCTCTCCTTGCAGAAAATGTTGGGGGGTTTTTAAATCACATTTGACTGTCAGAAATGATAAACATCTTCAAAATTAGTGTAGTTCCTGAAATAGAGCCAGTTTTCAGGTCTGGTTCATTATGTTTTATGGTTATGTTTGAGGACTCTCCAGAAACCCACTGCTTTGTTGACTCCATATTATAATGATGCTTGCTTGTTACCCTGTTAGTGCCACATTCCTTGAGTGTTTGTTTGTGTTTGATCATTTTCTTTAGGGTTATTTATGTTCCATAGGTCATTTAAAAATTCAATTAAATAAAAAATTCAATTACAATTAATTGTGCACAAACCCCCAAAATAATTCATGCCATTGATGAGTGTATGTACATTTTTCTTTGGCATCGTATGAATTTATTTTACATTTGTTTTATGTTATAGATTTATGTTGTGTTGTTTCCTCATAGAATTGTATCAAAAACTTGCTTTTCTTACTATAAAAGTATAAGCCGTCTTTCTGGTTGGCAATAAAGACTTCCTGACATCCAGGGCAGCCAAGTCATATTTTAAAAATTGAGTATGAAAAGATAATGTTGAAGAAGCTGCTGATTGTCCCTTTAACTGAATCAGATAGTTAATGTACCAATTTATATTCAAAATTCAGATTTTTACCCCTATCTTCTCTCCTCTTATCTCTGCTGTTCTCCACGCTTAGTGAGGTTTATTTTTAGATAAATATTGTGAATGTTTGGGCCTGCAGCTGTGTGAAGTACAAAAATAAATTTTTTACACTTGCTGATGATGCATAAGAAGGTTACAGATGAAAATAAGCCACTGATTGCTTCCTTTCTCCATTGTTTTCTTGTTGTTAATTAGTGACAAAAGTTCTGGTCAATCTAGAAAACACTCAGGTACTTGTGTTTATTTGTATCTATTGAAAAGTAAAGATCTGGGTTCAATGTTTACCTTCAAAAGGTTTAGTTTTCTTTCATGAATGAGAAAAGCAGTGATCAAGAGATAAAGCATGAGCCGTTGGACTTATGAAACAAAAACAGAAAATTAGTATTGATTTTTAAATATATCTCTATTTGTCATTTTGATTGATCGCACACTAAGGTGATTCTAACAAAAACATATAACCTGAATTATTTTCAGCCATTTTAATCAAAGTTTTTCAGTAATGGGGTGATTTAAATTTGGGAGAGGGAGGGGCTTATATAGTCAAAACAAAGCACTCTACATCATCTGTTTTGTACAGTGATGCTTGGTGCAGAGCAATGCTACTGATCTTTGAGTTTTACATATTCCTGTCCTGCTGTTTTCCCTGGTACCAACTGGTACCACGCTTTGGTTCCCAGAGTCCTGTTCAAGGTTCTGGGGACCAAAATTGCACATTTGTTATATTTTCAGCTCATGCAGTTCGTTTTTACATAGCACTGTGTCAAACAATCCAAACTACTTGAAAAAACATTTTCCCCCTCTTGCCTGTGACGGCGCTGCACCAAGAACTACTGAAGGAAGCTGCACAAAAACCTCTAAAGAAGACATGAGTGCAACTTCCTTCTTCTCAAAATATAAATAAAAATGGTATAGCGTCATAATTTAGCTTGTGTAGGATTTCTCTCTCTTGTCTTTGGTAAGGGACCACAAGCCATTTCTCCCTCTAGTTCACTTGCTGCGCATTCACATCGTGCCAAACAAATCAGACTTTTGAGACAGATGAACTAGAGTTTGATTAAAGCAGACTAAAGTGAAATTAATGCACCCTTTATTTTGTGGACCTATGAACAAAATACAAACCGGTATTCCTAAATAGGTTGAAAATCTTTTTGTTTTAGCTACCCTTTTAAATAAATAAGACTAATATCAGATTTATGACAGCTTGTTGGCTCGTTTGAAGATGTGTGAATGAGATTGAGAGACCTCAGAATGTGTTCTCTCACATGGGTTTTGCCACCCCCTGTAAACACACCATTATAAAATCATTTTGATGCCTTGAATCAGGATTAACTTCACAGCTCCTTGGCGCTTTATTTATCTCACCCCAGGTAAATGCTTTAATTCTGCAAAACCTCAAACGCTCTCTTTCCCATCCATACGTTTTATTGTTGGTGATTCATCTCTTCCCAGCTGGCAGCTAACAAGCATCAGAGAGCCTTGATGGTCACTCCTGTTTTTCTTTCCTTTTCTCTCTCTCTCTTGAATCCCTCTCCGGTGATATTTTTATATCTCTTCATGTCTGTCACCCCTTTCATTTCGTGGCAGGGCTTCTCTCTCTCAGTCATCAGTCTACCCCCACTTTCCACTGGCTTTGTGCATCCATCCTCTCGTTTCAATGGATACGGATCATTCTCCATTCTCGAGGACATCGGATGTGTTGCAGATTCTTTTTATTCTTTAGATGAAAAAGATTCTTTGGACTTGTAATCAAATAAAAGAAAAGGCACACTTAGGAAGAAAAGGCACACTTAGTTTACTTTTAAAAAGCCCCTCTGTGATTTGACTAAAATCACAGAGAGATTTTGGGCATCTTTAAATGTCCTCTGGGCAGAGTCATATTTCCTAATCGGTAAAAGAGATTCTATCTCTGATCTCCCACACTAACCAAATACATTTGAAGTTGAGCATTGCCAACTTGTGATATGATTACAGCCACCTTTGTTCATGGGAGGTCTCAGCAGAGGCCAGTTACACCAAATCAGGAGGCTTCAGACAAGCTGCCACCGATCCATGCTATATTAGTTGATAATGCATCAAGGGGGATGAAGTGTCAAATGGCTGCTTTGCTCCTGTGGACGTTGCATTCATCATATTTATTGTGAGACTGGAGCAGTTGCAGAAACTGGCTGTCTGGCCTGGAGGATAAAGAGAGGTGGTGGGTATCAAAAATGACACATCAAGATGGAGTAGCTTATCAATGGAAATATATTTTTTGGAAAGCATAGTTTTACTTTTTTTTATTGTCACTGGGATGAATCAAACAATCCAGAGCAAAGCTTTGATTTATCATAAAACAATGTTGCCTGAAGAAATGTGCTCTCAGGATTTTTTGTCAATTCACAAGTGCTGTAGATTACAAAGGAAGATGAAAAAATTCCCATCTTTTGTTGTGTGTTATTGCATTTATATCAGCCCGTCACAGTGTTGTTAGAACAAATGTGATACTTAACTGCTTCTTTCAGAGCTGCTGAATACACGCTTAGAGCCACTTGGCAAAACATTTTCTTAAAGAACCAATTTTTAGAGCAACATGAATTTTGTCTGTGCATTCGTGTGCGCACATATAGTATTCATATGCTGAGATCTCTATTCCCACTGAAGTAGCAGAAAGGCAGCGGCAGTGTTCCGCTTTGACTCGAAAGAGATTTGCAGTAAATGAGCTCATCCATCAGCAGACGCATGTGGGGGACAAGCGGATGATGATGAAAACGGAGGGGGTGAGGAGGAAGATGAAGAGAGACAGCAGGCTGGGGGGAACAGAGGGTGGGGAGGGGGCTGTGGACGAACAGAGGCAGGACTCAAAAAGATGTCTCACTTTAAAACGTGATAGCTGTGGCATTTCCACACCCTGAAACAGAATTTCTTCTCCTTTTCTCTGGATGTTTCAGCTTGAAGGCTCGAGTTCAGACTGTTCCTCGTCGGGATGGTCTGAAGATTGGCTATGTATCTGAAAAGTCATGACATTTAAGAGACTGTTTTCAACACAAACATGTCCTTTCTGTTGTCAGCTGCACTCTTCATTAAAGTTTTATACCTTTCTATTTATTGTCAGTAAAATGCATATCTTAAAATGCAATAAAGTGGTAAATAACAAAGCTGAGCATGACAATGATACATTTATTTAAAAATGGGGATTATCAAAGCTTGAAAATCTCCAACACTGGACAACAGCTGGGAAGTGATTCTGAAGTTGACTGAAGAAAGTTAAATGGCAACTTTCGAGAGGGTGGACATCTTTATTATACAAAAACATAATAAACACGGAATAGCCGAAAGTATTTGCTTACCGATCTAAATCTTTCCATTTGTAGTGTGTCAAAAAAACTCTTAAGGCTTCAGCACACAGAAACATTTTGGCCTACTCCATGTTGCATCCCATACTTTAGAGACAGATTTTTTTATTATTATTATTTTAATTCATTTAATTTTTTTTTTAAATATGATAAATTTAACACAAGCTCAGTATCTTCAGTGAGAATTTTTAGGCATTCTATCACTTGTATCACTTTTACTCTTTAGTTAGGCTTCATTTATCAGTAACTTGTAAGTTTTGGTATCTGATGGTTTAAAACTTGGTGAACCTGATGAAGCATAGTACCAAACTGAAGTGTAACTGATGACCATTTATTGGTTACATTAACAGCTCAGGCTCAGATAAACCAAGTGAAAGTGGATTGATATTATAATTTAATTAACCTTCTCTGTTAACTGGTTAGTAGTAATTTGAAACTGGCTAAATGGACTTCCTTGCTCAGGGACTGTAGTTTACATCATAATCCAGTGTGTTCTGTGTTTTATTCTGTTTGCATTTTCCTAATTTCCTTGTTTTTTTATTAATACCTGTTTAGACCTTGCCATATTCTGTTCAGTACCCTTAGTCATTCTTGTTCCAATGGTCTTGCCATACATATCCTTTTTGCTTTTGGTTTCTTTGTTTATAATTGCATTTTGTTTCTTGTGCATTTAAATTTTGCTCCTTTAGATTGGTGTTAATTTTTCCCTTTTTCTTGATTTTCATGCTCAGCTCTGTGTTGGTTTTCCTTCGGTCTGTTTGCTCTCTCTCCCAGCTGCACCCTGTTACTAATGAACCACCTGCCTCATGTCAACAATCACACTCCGCAGTATTTAAGCTCCTGGATCTTCATTGTTTGTTTCTGGATCCTTCTGTTACCCAGTCTGTCTTTCTACCTGCGTTAATGTCCAACTCATCTGTTGGTTTCCTTATTTTTTTAATTGGAAGATTTATTTATTTAGGTTTTGAATACAGTTTCTTAATTCCATGTTACACTGTCTGCCATCACACTTTTGAGTGTGTTTGTATCTTCTCAACACCCACAAAACCCTTCAATATATGCCTTTTCTGAGGTTGTAGGAAAAACTGGGGCAGAGACTTTTTTGTACACATTAAGGCTTATTCTTTAAAAAAATCTATTTACATATAATACATCCCTTGCTTTATTTACATTGTTGTGTTGTGGGTTTTAAAGTTTACAATCTCCAAAATTAACACCCAGCCAATATTTTTATAGCCTTAAAACTACAAACTGCTTGCTTGTTATTCCTGGTACTCCATTTAAAAATCGCATTTTCTTTTACTCTCCTGGGATCTATGGATCTATTCCACGGCGCCTGCAGACAGCAGACCATCCCATTAGCAGCAACCCTTCACATTCCACACATGGGAATAAAGCTGCACAGTTAATAATCATACCAGCACGTTTGCGTTCCTCAATACTCTGTTGATCTGCACATAAGAAAACTAGATTATCACCCATACAAAGACCTCTTTTTTTTTTTTTTTTTTTTTTTTTTTTTTTTTTAAAAATTATATTAAATTTTTTTATTTTCATTTTTTTTTAAAAAAAAATATTTTTTTTCTTGTCATTGGTGGTGAATATATTATAGAAAATTATCAGTTTTGTG
>CAEGAD010036804.1:0-32087 GCA_903067055.1 Poeciliopsis paucimaculata
GATGGATGATGGATGGATGGATGATGGATGGATGGATGGATGGATGGATGGATGGATGGATGGATGGATGGATGGATGTTCTATAGATTTATTTCTTACTCTCTCTCGTTTCTACTCGTCCATCTGTTCCTTGTTTAGTAATCAACCAACAACTTGTTTCTATTCCTCCTGCCTAACCCCGTCACCTTCCTGTTTTTACTGGATTCCTGTTTTTGTTCTGCTCTGGTTCCCTGGTTCCCTACCATGTTGGTAGTTTGGTTCTCATGGTGTTAGTATGACAGAAGTTTTTCTGTTCGTCTCCATCACTGCTCTTCTGTGGCAGCACTCCTAAATTATGGAGTCCCTCAAGGTTCAATATTAGGCCCTGTTTTGTTTAAAAGTAGTTTTATTATAAAGTATTTCTACTCTTACTTGAGTAAAATGTCTGGATTTTCTACCCACTGAATAAAAAACAAACATTTTAACCAGAAACTCACCAGACCTGCACATTCTGTTAAAGTTTCATGTTTTTTATTGAAGGAAACTGATTTGGAAATATTTATTTTGCCTGATTTTGTTCTCTATATGAACTATTTTCATTTTGATGTTTAAAATACCAACATCTCCATATAACTTTATGTTTCGGTCCGTCTGATGATGTAATTTTTAGACATTAAATGATTGATAATTCGATCAGTTAGTCAGGATTTCAGTTTATTTTAAATCAAAGACTTTTTTACTTGAGGATAATTTCTGGTTTCCATCTCTGTCTGTAATCATCATGTCTTTAAACAAACATAACAAATGTTTACGTCCCTGCATGTCTTTTGCACGTCTGTTGATTTTTCACTTGTAAAAACAAACATCAATATTTTGGATTTTTCTTTAATTATCCTGATCCGTTCTGTTCCTTGGCTCAGTGTGCTATTTTTGACAACATCACAGTATTTACGTTGTAATTTTACACTTATTGTACAGCATGTTATTGTTAATTTTGTTTTTTGTTTATTTTTATACGTTTTCTTTGTCTGAACCTGAATGTCTTGATTTCCTGTCACTTTGCTGCTGCTACGCCTGGATTTCTCCTTTTTGGGACAGTAAAGCTGATTTCTTTTCTTCTTTTCTAATCAGAGGTTCTTCTGGGTTTCTGAGTTTCCCTTTGAAGTTTTGCTGCCATTTCACCCATTTTCTCCTCGTCTTTCAACCAGATGTGTGCAGAATGTATTTAAAAGACACAAACTGGGGCAGCGAGAGGCTCAGATGCGAATGCAGCAGGTGCAAACATCACCACTCATTCAAAACTCTGAATTTATCAGGTTTAACTGATTTAAAAAGATAATATGGATGAAAAAGCAGCTAATGCCAAAAGAAAAACCTTGAAACATCTTGAGAACAAAAGTCTGGCTGCTATGGAGGAAAATATTTACCTTTTCTGGTTTATGTTGGTGGTGGGACTCTATAAGACGTCTTATAGTCGGTAATTAATGATCTTTAAAACTATGCAACCAATTGGAAAACCTCCAAACAGAAAAAGGCAAAATGATGAAGAAAATGTAAATACTGTTGTCAGGACATTTAAAGGTGCAGCAGCTCAACACAAAGAAAACTTTGTGAGCAAAATGTTGTGCTATTGGTTGTCCATCTCTGCTTGTTGTTTATGGATGTTTTCTTGTGCATCAGGTTTATGTTTGTACCAGAAACAAGCAAATAGAGAGTTCCACTTTGAAACATTGGTATATAAAATGTAAACATGTGAGTCATTTCAGATTTCCTGCCAGTTCTGATGATTAATCTGACGATTAATCAGCTGGTTAAAGTTTTATTTCTAGATAAGTGCAGTCGCCTTTGCCTTTTTCTAACTTTGGTTTTCTTCTCAATTTCTAATTAAATCCCTGTTCAGATGTGAAACTGCTTCTCTACAAGCCGCCAGGCAGTGAGAACTGAAACCTCTCTGCAGGCCAGAGCTGCTAACTGAGGAGCTTCTCTGTTTCCATCTGCACAGGTGAAGCACGGTGCTGAAAACTGAAGCGCTTTGTTTTGATTAGTCATGGAGAATCGAAGGCTAACCGTCACTATTCAGGTTCGGCTGATTGTGCAGTTTGAGAAGCAGAACATTGTAAATATTTGAGTGTTTCATGAATCCATGACAGCATCTCCTGTACATAAACACCAATCATCTGCTTCTTCCAACTCCCTTCATTTACTCTCTTGTTCTGTTCAAGTTGAAAGCATAAATGTTTATATTTTGGAGAGTCTACTCACTCGAGTGGATCATGTTGGTGTTTGGTCTGCGCTCTCTTCTGTCCTCCTCTTCCTCCGCCTGGTTTTGCTCCAGTTCTGGTTCTGGAGCTCGAAGTCGGCTTCGGTTTCTCAACACGGACGCAGCTGCTGTGATGTTGCAGGTAGGAAACGACCGAGGCGTGGAGTCAGAGACGAGAAAAGAGGCAGGTGGGTGGAGGAAGTGATGTAGGTGAAGAAGAGCAGCAGAAAGAACCAAAATAAGTTCAGAAAGAGGATTTTTAATCGCTGGTGTTGATGTTTGAATTGCTGCTGAAAGAGTAAACAGTTTTCTTTAAATTGTGCTTAATTTGCCAGAGTTTACAGAGAATTAGAAAGATAAAGAGAGCAGTGCAGAGGAAGTGAAACAGTGACGTGAACGAAACCACAAGCATCCGTCTGAGAATAAATCCAGGAAGAAGAAGGGCACACGTACAGTAATCGTCATGCAGCTCTTCAGTCTGACACTTTTTGTTTCTGACTCTCTAAAATGTTTTCTGCTTCAAAGCCCTGAGAAAGAACGACGCCACGACCGATAGTTTGGTCTAATCAAAGTTACGAGAGCAGAAATTAAAGTCTGAGTGGATTAATCCAAAAGATATAATCAATTAAATTGATACTAAATCAAATTAGAAAAAGTAACTGACTTTTACCACTTTGTACTTTTGTTGTTTTATTAGCTTGTTTAATGTCAGACTGTTAGCTTTAGGCTTCAATCTATGTCGCTAACTCTATTAGCGCTTAGCTTGTTACAGAGTAGCGGTTTATTAGACACTGTTAGCTATTAGCGTTACTCTAAAAAGCTGCTAGCTTGACCAGATTAGCTGTTAGCTTCACTCGCTCATCTGTTAGCTTCAATTCATCACCTTCCTAAAATAATCTGTTATACGTTAGCTTGAACATATTAGCTGTTAGCTTGCCTGTGTTTAGATGTTTATCAATTGTTATGAGTTTATGTAATATATTAGTTTGACTTTAATTAGCTGTTAATTTGACTTGGTGAATTGAAAGCTTGAATAGTTGATCTCTTGACTGTCAGTAGCTGTTAACTGGAATCTGTTAGCTGTTAGCTTGTCTCTCCTGGTTCTCAAACACGTAATCATGCTAATCATGCTAATCATGGTAGGTCTTCTTTCCACAGAGAGGAAACTGAATGCCGCACTTAAAAACAAACAAAATAAACAAAAACTGGGCTGTCTTTTTAAAGTAACAGCTAATATTCATGGTAGCTTTTGGTTTGGTTGGTAAATTGTGAATCTGATGAGGTCAGACAGGAAAGTTTCTGTTAGCTGAACCTCCAGGAATGGAAGTGAAACCGACTGCAGGCTGGTGAGAGAGTAAAAGTTTCCTGCTGGTCTGCAAGGACAAATGTTGGGGCTGAGGAACATTTAGGTTACTTATTATCACTAATCTGTTGATGTTTAAACATAGTCGGTTTTATATAAACTCAACAAGGTGGTTGGTAAAACTCTCAGTTCCTTAAATATCCTCTAAGACGTTTTATCTGAACAAAAAGAATAAAATACTAACATTACAAAAATAGAGTCATAATTTTATGAGAATAAAGCTATACTATTACAAGAGTGGCTCGTCGAACCTCGGATTCAGGAAGAGCAGTGTGGTGATCCGTTTTGGTGGCCTCAGGATCTCATCTCTGCTTTTTGCGGATGAAGTGGTCCTGTTGGCTTCATCGGGACGTGATCTGCAGCTCTTGCTGCAGCGGTTCACAGCCGAGTGTGAAGCGGCCTGGATGTGGATCAGTGCCTCCAAATCCGAGGCCATGGTCTTGAGCTGGAAAAGGGTAGAGTGCCTTCTCCGGGTCGGGGGTGATGTCCTACCTCAAGTGGAGGAGTTCAAGTATCTCGGGATCTTGTTCACGAATGAGGGAAGAAGGGAGCGGGAGATCGACAGGCGGATTGGCGCAGCATCTGCTGTGAAGCGGGCGCTGTACCGGTCCGTCGTGGTGAAGATAGAGCTGAGCCAAACAGCGAAGCTCTCGATTTACCGGTCAATCTACGTTCCTACCCTCATCTATCGACATGAGCTTTGGGTCATGACCGACAGAACGAGATCTCGGATACAAGCGGCCGAAATGGGTTTCCTCCGTAGGGTGAGAAGCTCAGTCATTCGGGAGGGACTCAGAGTAGAGCCGCTGCTCCTCCACATCGAGAGGAACCAGTTGAGGCTCGGGCATCTGGTCAGGATGCCTCCTGGACGCCTCCCTGGTGAGGTGTTCAGGTCCCACCGGGAGGAGNGGAAGACCCAGGACACGCTGGAGGGACTATGTCTCCCGGCTGGCCTGGGAACGCCTTGGGATTCCCCCAGAGGAGCTGGAAGAAGTGGCTGGAGAGAGGGAGGTCTGGGCCTCCCTTCTTAAGCTGCTACCCTCGCGACCCGACCTGGATAAGAGGAAGAAGATGGATGGATGGATATTACAAGAACAGTCTAATTTATGGAGAAAAAACTTGAAATAATACGAGAAAAAAGTTAGAATATTTCAAGAATAAATACAAAATATTACAAGAATAAACTGGTGAAAATAAGGTGGAAATAATATGAACATAAAGTCAAAATATTATGTGAATAAAGCCTAAATATTTTGGCAACAAAGTAGAAAGAATAAGAATAAAGTCATAATTTTGAGGCAATAAAGGGGGTAATTATAATAATAATTCTAAAAATTAATTTAAAGAATAATATTGCAAATAATACGAGAATAAAGTCAAAATAATACAAGAATGTTATAATATGACTTTATAATTTTATTTGTAAATCCATCCAGAAAACCACATAATTCCTCAGCAGAAATTAATAATAAAATAATTAAGTAAATAATTAAAATCCTCCATCAAACTTTGACTTCCTGGTAAATTTATAAATAAATCAACATTTATTTTCTCACAGTGAATCTTCATTTGTGTTCCAGTTTCACACCTTGACCTCTTTCCTTTTGCTCTTTATGTGACTTTGCGGTGGCGCAGGAGGAAGTTTATCTATTGTTTTTTGGGGGGTTTTGCGTTGCGTTGCGTTGCGTTGCGTGTCCTCCGCCCCTTTCCCTCCTTCTCTCTTCATTTCCTCCATCCTGCTGCTTCATATCGCGTCGTGAGTCCAGAGGTTCGGCTGCGACCCGGAGCGTGACGCGTCGAGGTAAGACGGAACTTTTTACCGCTTCACAGTCCGACAGAACCCGGCCGGTTCGGTTCTGAACGTTCTCTGGCGGCGTGGAAAACCCAAACAAGTGAGAGTCAGAACTTTAAAAATCACTCAATCTGATCAATGAAACAGACCTAATCAATCAGAGAGACATCGATCCAGGCTGCGTTGTGTTTCTGTTTGTGCTTGTGATCGGATGTAAACTATAAGCACCTGCGGACAGGTGCGAACACGCTGCTGTTGCGTTCAAATGCCGTCGGAAACCCGTTTTAGTGTGAAACTTGTGACTCCCACAGACAGTTTATTTAAATGTTTTAATCAAAAACTCGTTTCTATCACTCAGATTGAAGCAATTATAACTTAAATCTCTACAAAAAGTACTTAAAAAATGCAGCATAAACACAGTAAATAACAGAAATATGATTTTTTTAAAAAGTGTGTAAACAAAAACAACAACAACAAAGGGTTTGCTGATGACGTCACAGGAGGACGTGATGTTTGAGTGGATCTGCTGGTTTTTGGTGAAGCTTCAGTTTCTGTGTCTGATTAGCTTTAGCTCATTTCCAATCCAAGATGGCTGCCGCAGAAACTTGGACTGAACAGTTGTAATTATCGTTGGACAGAACGATAATTACATCAATAAACAGATTAATTATGACATAAATTATCTCATCTTTGCGCCCATGTTTGCGGGTATTTGGGTGTTTTAAATATTTAATCTATTAAATTAGGGTCAAACACACTTTGTACCAGAATATTTTGATAAAACCCATTAAAAATCTGTTAAAACTGTAATAAATAGCTGCAGTAAGTGCTTTTTAATATTTAATATATCGTCACATTTTTTAAATTTGGTATAAAAATAAAAACTGCTTTGATTTGATTGATTGAGAGTCAGGAGGGCCACATAGGAAGCTTTGGCGGGCCATATTTGGCCCCTGCGCCTTCAGTTTGACACATGCTTTAGATAATTGTTCCATTTTTCCAGATTTTTGTCATATTGAAAGTTTCAAATCATCAGTAATATCTAAAACTAAACCAAAAAAAGCCTGATCAATTGCAAAATCCAGTTTTCCGATGATAGATTCAGCAGTTAAGTGAAGAAATGTTTCCATGGCAACGTCGCGCGTTGAGTTCAGAAACATCTGGATGATCACTGGGAGCTCTGTGACCTTTACCCCCTCCGGTTCTGGACGCTGTGCAGCCCGAACAATCTTTGCTCTCATTTTGTTTTTTTTTTTAACTTTTGGGCCGTTGTTTTAATGCGTAACCGTGGCAACAAGGTGTTGCTTTTACAACTGGGAGCAGCTGATTAGCATTAGATTAAATAATATCTGACCTATGACCTGGAGGGGTTAAAAGGAGCTTCATGCAGAGAGAGAAGCAGAAACATTTAGAGAGGAGCAGCAAAAGCAAGGGGAGAGGATTAGCAGAGCTAGCTAACAGCTGATGATGTCATCCTGGATTTTTTCTGTTGTATTTGCAATATCATGTCTACAGCCTGAATACTGAGCTGTTAGTGAGTCATTACAATGTCTTCAGTCAGGGGCTTCTTCAAAATCGCTGTGATACTGACTGCTACTGGAGATCCTTCCTACCATCCACAACAACTATGTGAAGAAACTCGGATTATATGAGTTATAACAACATTTAATGAGCTTTTAGGATAAATAAAGTTTTTTTAAAAAATCAGTTTTAACAACTTTGAACTCTTGAGTTCCTGAAATAACTTGAGGGCAACCATTGCTGCCGATTGTTGCACAACCGGTTTTCCAGTTCAGAGGGCAATGAAGTTTTCCTATAAAGGAAAACTTCTACAGGAAAGTACAAAACTGTCGGAGCACAACAGGGCTGTGTCAGGCTTTGTGCTGTTTTTAAATGCTATGAATTTCATTTGGATTACGTATTACCAAACAACGTTTGGTTGGATAGTTTTCATTTCCGTCATGAATGAATGAAATCCCGATTTAAAAACTGCGTAACCTTGTTATTTACCATGAATAACGGTTACATGCAAATGTTAAGATTTCAGCTCTTTTCTGCAGAAGTTTTGCACATTTCAGCCAAACTGCATTAAAAAGGTAAAACTTCCTTCAGAAATGGGAGTAAAAATCTGTTTGCGATGTTGAAGCAAACATAAGTCATAAGTTCTGGAGAAATTGTTGAAACCAACTCCAGTTAGTCATGAATAAAGTTTGTTATGCAACAGTAATTTCCGTTTCATAACTTGGCATCGACCCAAAAGGATCCAGTTTGGTCCAAAACGGTTTTAAAGACTTTCCTGTTTGTTTTTTTAAGGAGACAAGTATCCTGGTGAGTTAAAGGTAAAACACTTAAAATGTTTCTAGAGTTGAACGTTATCATTATAAAACCAGCTCTTCCTGTTGGAGACTCTCTTTAAGCAGGATTTTAAAAATGCATTTCCTTTTCCTCCAGCCTTTCTGAGCTGCTACCGGGTCTCTGCCGACCCGAGCTGCGGTTCTGAGTGGCTCGTTTATTCTGATTTATTGCTGCTGTGGTCATGCAGCCATCTCTTTAAGCCCATTCTCATTCAGTTCCTCTCAGCAAACATCCATTCTGTAAAATGAACAACTTCTGCTTAGTTAAATCTAAGTCTTAAATATGATTGGTAGCTGCAGTGGTTGCTTATCTGGCCTCATTGTTGAGGAAGTGCGTTTCTTTTTTTATCCCGCTGAATAAAAAACTGATGGTCATGTTGCCAAAGCCAGAAATGACATTATTCTCTGAGGTAGGAAGTAATAATCGAGTTTCTGTGTTATCAGCGGCGCTGATGGACGTTGGAATCGCTTTGAGTCGGAGGCCAAAAGGTCGATTCATCACATTCTTTCTTCTGTTGGGATAAAATATGCAGCTTCACATGTTAAGATAATTCAGACTTAGATGATAGATGTGTGATTATGGTGGAAGTTTCGTCTCTCAACACTCTAATGTATCATAATATCATCTGCAAACAATGTAATCCACAATGTGCTAATGCAAAGTTTTACATGCAGTTTGTATTATTATTCTAATTATTTCAAATTTAACAGATATATTTTTAGATTACATATGTTTGTCATGTTCCACTCTACTAGTTTCTAGTTTTGTCTTTTTTTGTGAAGTGCAGTAACTTTCCAGTAACTTCTCACCAAGAGACTGTTTTAAGTTAATCATTTCTTAGCATGAAGATCAGGGATTTATTTTTTTCAGTAGGTAACGTCTCATTACATACGGAGTCCCCCAAGGCTCAAAACCAGGACCTTTTATTCAGTATACTGCAAAAACACAAAATCTTACCACGTATTTTGGTGTAATATTTGATTCCACTTAAATAAACCAACTTACAAATAAATTTCAGCAAGGTATAAAGCTTATTTTAAGTCAGTGGTTCTAAATCTGGGTTCTATTGAACCCCAGGGTCTTGATGAGTCAGTCTCAGGGGTTCGGCGGCGGTAAAGACACACTGTGTAAAGTCATGATGAGGCCCTGCTTGGTTCATCACTTGCTGCAGAGGATCACGTGACATTGCTCGGCCAATCAGTGCTGCGGGGAGTTTAACGCGCGGCATCAACGGCTGTCGTAGTTGTGCGTCGTGTGGTTTCTTTCTCAATATTTTAATCCATACTAAACATGTCGAGCAAGAAAAGAAAGTAGTCGGACGAACATGTACAACATGGATTCACGTGTATGAGGGAACAGGATGGGAGTCAGAGTCCCATCTGCATGATGTGCAACGCCAAGTTGAGCAACTCTAGTCTCCACTGGCTAAACTAAAGGAAAACTCCTTGAAGCTGCATGGAGATGGGGAAAAGTAAAAAAGTATCTTGTAGATTCAAATCGACAAAAAACTAATTAAATTTCAAATAAAAAAAAAGAAGTTATTAAAAAATGTTAAATTCTTCAAAAAAATATTTTGGGGGCTGAAATTCTTTTATGGTTCTGGAATATTTTTTATGTTGGTTTAGTTCTTTGAGCAAAGTGATGCTCATGCAGGCTCATTTTGTGCACCAGTAAAAAAAGCATATACCTATTGTCCTAAATTTGAAAAACAAATCCTCTTTTATTTATCATGAAAGGGTTCAGTGAATGAACACATGAAACTGATGGGTTCGGTTCCTCAATAAAGGTTAAGAACCGCTGAGTTTAAGTCAATAAGTCCTTCAAATTGGGAAATTGTAGGTTTTGGTTCTGTTGGCAGATTATTTCAGTTGTAACAAAACATTTTTTCTTCTTTCCAAGTGAATTTATCTTCCAAACAGTTTTTCATCAATATTAAGGATTTTTTTAAAATCTAAAATAAGCTCCTACGTTGGTAAAAGTTGCTTATAGTTTAGTTTAGTATTATTTAAAGTGTAATCAGATATTTAAACTAGATCCAAATTACTTGGTAAGGTTTTATGTTTTTGCAGTTTGTCTTTATCTTTATCTGACTCAGATTATTACAAGAAATAAGATTATATGTCAAAACTATGCAAATGATACACAGGTTACAATGTCACTAGCAGGCCAGGCAATAAATCAATAAATCACTTCATCACAAGATGAATTAAAACAAAATCAATAATTTCCATTTGCATGATTTATTGTTGTTTCTCCCAAGAACTGGATGATAAAAATCTTCAGTCTGGTGTTTTAACTAATAACTTCTTTTTATGAAGGACAGTTTTATTTTACTTCATAATTCAATTTAAACTTGTTAGTTTTGGTTGTTTGTTTATTCTGAATATTTAAAATGTCTTCCAGTTCCAGAGTTTAATATTCATCCGAATTTAAAGTTTATTGATCTTTAAGAACGGGTTTTGAAATTATTATAACTGTTGAGTCAGTTGAAAATAGTCTAAAAACAACAATATTGTTTATCGCGATAACTTCTGGGACGATTTATCGTCTAGCTGTTATCATGACAGGCCAATATAGCAATACTGTAATTTCAATTTGCAGAATTTTACACCCAGTGGAAACTCTGCAAGTGAAACTGGTTCTGTTAGTGTGAAACTGGTTCTGTTGGTGTGAAACTGGTTCTGTTGGTGTGAAACTGGTTCTGTTGGATCTGGAGTAAATGTGTGAAAAGTGACTTTAAACTGAAAACTTTTCCTCTTGTTGGGTCTGTGAACGTCTCCTCCTCAGCTGGCACTCGTGACCTTTGACCCCCCCAGGATGTGGTTGAACATTTTCACATCTTTAAGGAGGAAATATGTCACCAGCTGATAAATCAGTGACCACATTAGTGAGATTTATTTTCTCAGGGACATTTTGTTGCTTTGAAACCAAAATGGAGGAAGTTGAATTTAAGGGAACAATAGATGGAAAAATGGCTTATTGGCTTCATTAGAGCAATTTTAATTAATGTGCTTTGGTCTCAATTTGCCCTTTTTTTGAAGGATAAATTAGTTTACAGATTTCTGTCTCCATTATTTGTGTTTTTGATGTTATTTTGGATATTTAAAATGTCTTCTAGTGTTAAATGTTTGTTAGAACATAAAGTTTATCGATCTTTGAGAGGATCTGCTTGCACATAAAGAGCCGCGTAGATAGAAAAGATAATAAAATAATGAAACTGACATGTTGTATTTCCTGTCAGCCCAGCTCCGTCCCTTCGCGGCGTAGCGCCACGGACTGACGGACAGATGCTGCAGGTGGAGCCAGAATGAGTGCCGACCCGCTACTGCAGGAGACGCTGATCAAGCGTTCGCAGCAGAAGAAAAGGACGTCGCCGCTGAACTACAAGGAACGAGTGTTCGTCCTCACCAAGACCAGGCTGACGTACTACGAAGGGAAACCAGAGGTCGCTGTTTTTATTTAAAAACAACATGGTGGCAGCTCAGCTTTACACACAAACACAGGATTTCAGTTTGAGATCTGGGGAACATGTAGCTGCTCCGCCACAGTAACAAACAAATTAATCGCATGAGAAATTAATACACAATCAATCATTTCCATTTGTATGATTTATTGTTTCTCTTTCTACAAAAAACCAGATGACGAAAAAGGTCTTCAGTTTTGGTCTCAACTAACTTCTTTCTTTTAAGCACAATTTTATTTATTGTTTGCGTTATTTTCTTTGTTTACTTTGGATATTTAAAATGCCTTCCAGTTCCAGCGTAAAATTTTCATTACAATTTAAAGTTTATTGCTTTTTTAAAATGTTTTTATGCATTTTTATTATCGCATCTCCCTTGTATTACTTGAAAATGGTGTCAAAACAACAATATTATCGTTTATTCGCAGTAACTTCTGGGACAATTTATAGTCCAGTAAAATTTGTTATCCTGACAGGCCTTCATGTTCCTGTACACTGCAAAAACACAAAGTCTTACCAAGTATTTCTGGAATAGTCTTTAGTGCAAATATCTTCCTACACTTAAAAGAAGACAAAACTAACTTAAATGTATTTTTTTTATTATAAAGAAATGGGATCTTTTGAAGTAAAAATAATTCCTTAATATTGGTGGAAAAGTACTATTTCTTGTTGAAAAGTTACTTCTAAGTTAGTTTGTATTCTTTTATGTGTAGGAAGATATTGAAGTAGAAACCAGATGAATTTATTTGGTAAGATTTTGTGTTTTTCAGTGTATCTACAGTGTTTCTCATTAAGCAAATACACTTCAAAATTTTGGTCAATGTTTAATTTATTGCTGGGTTTTTAGTATTGATTTAAAGACACTCAGGGTTTCAGCAGGTTTGCAGTTTTCTGAAAGTTTGTTCCAGATTTGTGGTTTGTTAACACAGATTTGTGAAGCTGAATGTTAATTCTCCATATTTGGTTCTGGTTCTGTTGATACAGAATCAGAACCTGTGAGGTCTGGAAGGTGATTGAAAGCTGATTTTGTAATCGTCTTTATGTGTTTCTGACTGTTCAGCTTCAGCTTTAATATTATTTTAATCCTAAATCTATGCAGAAGTCATTCATGTAGATGTAAAAGGATTACATTTCCATCTAAACATTTTATTTTACTGTGCATCAGTGACAGTTCACATGCAGTTTGGTTTGAGAGAAACCAGTTTTACGCCCACATGTCTCTACAGTGAGGCAGATAACCAAATCAAAAACTGTTCTAGAGGAAATGACAGTTTTAGGTTTTTTTAGGTATCATCATCTTCAAGTTAAAAAAAGAGAAATGAAACGAGCGTTTGCTTATTACTCATCTGATAAACTCCAGCTCAGAAACCAAACTGTCTGTCGGCTGACATGTTAGTGTGAAGAAACAGAAAAGGCATTTCTGATGCATTTTTTCCGTCAACAGAAGAAGTTCAAGAGGGGCTCGGTGGAGCTGAGCCGCATCAGATGTGTGGAAATCGTGAAGAATGGAGGTGGGATCATCCCCTGCCAGAACAAATACCCGTTCCAGGTAAAACGCGCAGCGCCGCTGCGTTCTGCTAAAACGCCATGAAAACTGATGTTCTCGTCACGTTTGGAGATGAAAAGGCGTCATGCGTCTGCGTCAAGATAACAATCAGAGAAAGCCGGCTGCTGGCAGAGCCCAGCTGCAGCTGCTTTAACCTGCAGATCAGCGTTTCGGCTCAATGAAGAGGAGCTGCAGTCACTCCCACACGTTTCTTACCTACAAACGTCCTTTTTCCACCTTCACAGCTTCCTGGTCAGACCAGCTGACCGTAAAAACTCTGTTAACTGGATTTTTTATTTCACATTTTAGCTTTTATTTTCACAGGATTTTTATCTCATTACTGAATCACATTAATCTTCTTTATTTCCTCAGTTCCTCCATTCCATAAAAGAGACTTTTAAAGTTTACTGGTTTTAGAAGTATTTATTTTAAAAATTGGCTACAATCTAATAATTTAAACATCTACTCTCACTACTTTGTTTGTTTAAAGTATTGCATGTTTAGTTTATTGCTGAGGAGGAACAAGAACATTTTCAGGCCTTTTTTGTTCGAAACTTGACGATTTGGACCAAACGTTTGGACAGTCTTATTTATATTTACCATGTCTTTGCAAATCTTCCTGAATGTTTCTGTGTTTGTGTCCAGGTTGTGTACGATACCAACACGCTGTATGTTTTCGCTCCCTCTCAGAAGAGCAGAAGTCTGTGGGTCCTGATGCTCAAACATGGTGGGTCAAATAAAAACAAGAACCAGTCAAAGTTTAGCAGATAAGCCATGAGAAAAACCAAGATGGCCGCCTCCAGTGGTCTCAAACCACTGAAGGATGCCAGGGGGTGAAGCTTCCCTGGAAAAGTCTGGAAGTTGATTCAAGTGTTTTCCAGGTTTGGATAAAGAAAGAAAATTCACTCTTTCATCCATCAGTTTATTTCCCATCAGCACTTTTGCAATATTGGATTTTTCTGCAGAATTTAACTCCAAATTACTAATAAAAATTTTTAGTTTTCATGGATTTTTTTCCTGTAGATTTTATATAAAATATTTGATCAATTAAGGCATCTTCCAGGCTGCTGTTGGAAATCAAAAATTTTATGCAAAATTCACATTTCTGTTCCCTTTTTGTACTTCCACTTTGGTCTGTTCTGCTTCTAAAAACACAGACGCGTAAAAGAAAAATCACCCAGCTGATTTTTGTTGTTTTTCTAGCAGTGAGTTAATTATCTTATTTCACTTATTTATATTTAGTCATATTTAAAATACATCACATTTATGTATACATATATTTTTAAAAAAGTACAAAATCTTACCAAGTACTTTTGGTTTGTTAGGAAGCATAATATGTCACCTTTAAACTGATTTTGGGCAGTAATGGACGCCGATGTTCTGCAGCTGCTGGACCGGATGAGGTTCTGTTTACCTCCATAATGTTTTGGTTTGATCTCGTTCTGATGATCGTGACGTTGAGGGCGGATCTCTGATGTTACGCTGAAACGTTTTCACACTTCGAACCGCACTCTGAGGCTGGTTTCTCTGCAGCCCCCTCTGTTTCCACTGCGCTCTCCTTTTTCTTTCTTTTTAGCTCAAAGCGCTAACGTGGCAGGAAGTGGACTCTGTCTGCAGATTGATCTGGTTTGATTTATAAACACAGATCCATTGCAGTCGGTCAGTTTATGCATTTTGATGTCGAACACTAAGCTACATTTATACCTACTTAATTTGCTCACATAAAGACAAAAAGTGATCTGGAAAGGCAAAACATTATCAATACAGGAGAAAAATCCTATTATTCTTAATTTCTCCTTCATGTGGTCGTTTTATTCTGTTTGCTGCTTCCAGAGATCCAACACAACCCAGGCATGCTGCTGAAGTTTCACCCCCAGTTCTGGCTGGAGGGCCTGTGGCTCTGCTGTCGCCAGGCAGACAAACAGGCGCTGGGCTGCGAGGAGTACAACCTGCTAGGAGACAGTAAGACCCGCCCCACCCCTTCCTGTTCAGTGACGCAGCGTCATCAATCAGTCAATGCATTTAGTCAACTGTGGTGCAATTTTATGCATATTTATAGAAAGGAAAAATGTTATTTATATACAAGTGTAACATTTAAAGCTTCTTGAGACCATTCAGCTTGAGGTCAAAGGTCACAGTGATCCAGCCAGTAAAGACGAAACAGAAACGTTGAAACTTTCTGCTTCGCTGACGGTTTCTGTTCCTCTTCTTCTAGTTTCCAGAAAACCTTTGCCTCCGATTCCTGGACAGGGAAACACGGTGAGTAAACAAAACAGCAGCCGATGAATCAGGAGCAGCGGAGACGCTGACGCAAACACTCCGTCCTGCTGTCCGCAGCGCCGGCCGCGTCCTCCTCCCGTCCCGCAGGACGAAGATGAGGATGACGACGAGGAGGTGGTGGTGGCGCTCTACGACTTCCCAGGGATGGAGCCGCACGACCTGAAGCTGGTCTGCGGCAGAGAGTACGTCATCCTGGAGAAATGTGACGTCAACTGGTTCAGGGCGCGCAACGAGTACGGGTGAGAGGTCACACCCTGGAGCAGAGGTCGCGCAAAACGTTTCAAATGCCTGCCATTTTGGCTAAACCTTGTCAATGTCCACCATTTTGGCATTGTGAGCCAAAATCATCAGCAATAAGGGGTCATATTTTTCCAATTAAGGAATCTAAATATTTCTATTTTAAATCTTTAATTTTTGTGATTTAGGACATGTACACCAAGCATGGTGTAAAACTCTTACCTAGTAAATTTGTCTATTTTTCAGTGAAATATCTTAATACACTTGAAAGAAAACAAAACTAGCTTACGAGAAACTTTTCAGCAAGATCTAGAAAGCTTGTTCTAAATCAATAATTTATTAATATTGATTAAAAGCAAGCAGTTTCACTGGCAGATTATTTCACTTATGATAAAACATTTCTATCAATATTAAGGAATAATTGATTTAAAACAAACTTCCTTATCCTGCTGAAAAGTTACTCATAAGTTAGTTTTGTCTCATTTCATATTTGCACAGGAAATTAAAACAAAAATATTTGGCAAAGTTTTATGTTGTTACAGTGTATTGTCTCGATATAAAGAGCTGGACGCCTCATTCGGAAAAGTGGTTAAATTAATCAAATTTCCAGTTAAAAATTACACTTTGTGCAGAATAAAGTAGATTTTTTCCCACTTTTTAAACTAGATTTTTTGGGTTTGTTTCTCAGGGAGGAAGGCTACATCCCGAGTAACTATGTGACGGAGAAAACGTCTGGAAACTTGGTGCAGTTCTCGTAAGTAGCTTAAATAAATCCTGGTTCAAAGTTGAAACCTGCTGCAGCTTTCATCAGTCATTAACTTTCTTAACTCGCACTGGTCATAAATTTAGTGAAAGAAAGATCAACTATGAAGATTTTCTTTTTTTAATGAATGTAAAAGTTCACTTTAATGACTGTTGCTACATAAACTGAAACTTATTTTAATTTTTTTGTTAAAATTTATTATTTATGAACATTATGAGAGGGCATTTCCCCTCTCATCCTAAGCATTTTACTTAAATTTTTAGTGTGAATTTATTTCATTACCTGATCAGGATAAAACCAAGAGATGCTTTAAAAACAATATTTTGTTTCTACAAGCAACTTTCCCCCAATATGTAAAGTTTTAGGTTTGGCCCTTCACAGTGAAAATTTGAAGAGACAAAAACAAGGTTAGCAATAACTTCATTTGCAAATAATTCAGCATTGGACAGTAGTAGAAGAGGAAAGACAGATAAAGTGGTGAGTTTGTCCAGCAGTTTAAATCTGAAACAGAGTAGCTACAGAGCTAGCCCAAGATAAGCTAACTCTCTCATGTTGCTAAAACATTTTCCTCCTTTAAAGGTAGAAGTAGGAACTACAGTCGCCTGCAAATACTTCGGTTATCCTCTAAAAACGCTTATAATCACTTATTTTAATATTTAAAACACCAAATATACCTTGATAAGCAGTAATACAGGCAGTAGAAACCGTTAGCACTAACGCAGAAGCTAACGTGTACGGTTTATTTCATTTCCGTTCTTCGAGGATTCAGCCAATCAGCGCCAAGGAAAAATAATTCCAGCTCCTTGATTGGCTGGTTTGCTACCTCCAGCCAATAGCGCGTCAAGTAGCATTTGTGCTACATATTTCAGATTTCCGAGTTGGATTTTCTTTCAAATATTTTAGATTTGCTGTAAGAATTTGTAAACAGGTTATTTATTTACAAACATGTGTTGTTGTTTTTTTTGCTGCCCAGTTTTGTAAATCTCCGGTTGATTTTTTAAAATACACAGTGCAGCTAAATTACTATTGTGCTTTTAATGTGATAGTTTTAGTGCAAAGGCTACAATTATGATGAACCTAAACATTCCTCACCTGCAATAAGAAAGTTTTTGTTTCATAGCAACTGGACACTTATTATGAATTTGTTGTGCATTAAAAAAAAAATAAAAGTCACATTTAGGTTGACATTTATTACAAAATATAAGGTAATTTCTCAGATTAAGGGTTGCAAGTGATAAAAGTCTTACAATGTTTGTTTCAGATGGTACAGTAAAGGAGTAAACAGGAACATGGCTGAGGAGCTGCTGAGGAAGGAGGTCAGTATTTATTATTATTTATTTTCTGCTTCTTTACTTTTAATATTTTATCAAACGTAAACCTTCGTAATCTGACTGATTCAAACGCAGAAGCTTTGATTTAAATCTCATCAGTTAAATCTCAATCAGTTTATCTGTTAAAGAAAAATAACCAATATTTTTGGTTTGTTTGTGTTTGTCGCCCCCTGCAGGACAAAGAAGGAGCCTTCATTGTGAGAGACTCCAGCCACCCGTCGACATACACAGTCTCTCTTTACACCAAAGCAGGATATGGGTAATAATCCCTGCTAGCCTTAATGTTACTTGGTTTCTGCTGGTTTTGTCTGTTTTAGATGCTTGACAAAACTTCTATTGGTTAATATGATTAATATTTAGCTATTTAGATGTTTTTAAACTCCTGATTTGACTGGATTTAGGCCATTTTTTTTTATTAAAATTGAACTTGTTAATTAAACCAAACCTCAGTTATGTTGAGTATTAATATTGAAGTTTTGTCTTGACCAGTTTAAGATTTCAAACATTTTTCTTTACAACGTAGCCGAAGTTTAGTTATATTGGACAAAAAACATCTGTGAACAACAAATTAGGTTTTGACTAGGTAACATATGCAGTGATAGTTTTCTTCCCCCCGTCGTGTTTTGCTTACAGATCAAACGGTCCGGCTTCAGTTTAACATGGATTTGTTTCTATTTCTCCCTCTGATCTGCTGTTTTGTTGTGTTTTGTAGGGAAGGAGGTCCAACGATTAAACATTATCACATTAAAGAGACGCAGTGCACGCCCAAAAGGTTTTACCTGGCTGAGAAACACCTGTTCAGCTCCATCCCTGAACTCATCGAGTACCACAGCCACAACGGAGCCGGTAACAAAAAACCCAGCAGAATGGAGCTTAGCCGATGCTAACCAGTGTTATCGCTATGTAAACTCATGCTATGCTAACCAATACTAAACACAAACATTACATCTAAGCTTTATGTTTAATTATTTTCTTTCTTTCAATTGCTGTTTAATCAAACTTAAAGTTTTAACACAATTTGACGTGAAATACAGAGAGGATTTAATTCTTAAAGGGCCAGTATCATGTAAAATTGACTGGTTTTTAACTTTACACCATATCATAACATTATTCCCTTGATTCTTTCATGACTGCTTGAGAAATCCTTTAATCTCCATGGCAACAATTCAGCTGTGCAAAACGCCTGGGTGGACATAGCCCCGCCTTCAAGGCTGAAGCTCCTCCTCTCCAGCGGGAGTTTCAAAGCATCCTAGATTCAAATCAGCTCCTTCAGACTAGCCAGCAGCAATTAGCAAACACCTGATGGAAATGGGCATCTGCTGAGCTCATTATAGGAGCTTCTTCTCAGTGAAACGCTGATAAAAACGTTGTTATGGTGGAGCCATGCTGGGATGACTTCCTGGAGGCGGAGTTTTAGACAGAGCAGGCGCTTCTTAAAGAAACAGAGGCCCAATTTAAAGATGTTAAAGTACAGTCACATTTATTTAAGTTATATTTGATATATGTAGCATTTTATAGGAACTAAAGGTGACACAGTTGAGTGTACTATAAAATGGCACTATGTGGCTGGGAAATTTTCATTATTGCCTCTTTAAATATTTGAAACAGATAATTTATGTGTGAATTTGTTCTTCTTCAGGTCTTGCAGCCAGGCTCAGATATCCTGTAGGAAAGCAGGACAAGTCAGGTCCGTCGACGGCAGGCTTCAGCTACGGTGAGTAGCACAGCCAGATTATTTAATCTTTCTAAAGTGCTGAAAAGCTTTATTTCAGACTTTAGTTGACGTATTTTACAGTATTTTTACCTTCTGCTCTTTGTCTAACCCTGTGTCTGTTGTATCTGCAGCGATGTGGGAGATCAACCCGAGCGAGTTGACCTTCATGAAGGAGCTGGGCAGCGGTCAGTACGGCCAGGTGAGGCTCGGCATGTGGAGGTCTCAGCACAAGGTGGCCATCAAGGCCATCAAGGAGGGCGCCATGTACGAGGAGGACTTCATCGAAGAGGCCAAACTCATGATGTAAGGACCAGAAAACGAACAAAACTAGAATTACTAGTGTGGCATATTTGGCAAACAAACTGGAGTTCAATTAGAGCAGCCTAACGAAGGTTATTGTAAATGAACCCAGAAGCCTGGATTTCCTTATGACGGTCCGGTCATTCTCTTGCCGTCTCTCCAGGAAGTTGTCCCATCCCAAGCTGGTGCAGCTGTATGGCGTCTGCAGCCAGCAGAGGCCCATCTACATCGTCACAGAGTTCATGCAGCAGGGCAGCCTGGTGAACTACCTGAGGCAGCGGCGCAGCAGCTTCAGCCCCGGGTCGCTGCTCGATATGTGCCTGGACGTCTGCGAGGGCATGGAGTACCTAGAGGAAAACAGCTTCATCCACAGAGACCTGGTTCGTCTCTTCACTGGTTCTGACTGGGGCTTTGCAACCGCTGCTGCTGTTTCATTTATGAGCTGTTTGTCTTGTGAAGGCGGCCAGGAATTGCCTAATGAACGACGCTATGGTGGTGAAGATTTCTGACTTCGGCATGGCCAGGTAGGACTCTATATTCTGATTATTTTCACTCACACAATATCACTCACTCAAATCTGCGGTCATTAAACTCTCCTCTTGCAGATACGTCTTGGACAACCAGTACACCAGCACCAAAGGTGCCAAGTTTCCTGTGAAGTGGTCTCCGCCTGAGGTCTTTAACTACTGCAAGTTCAGCAGCAAGTCGGACGTCTGGTCATACGGTGAGAACGTGTAAACTGCTAGCAACACATTTACACATCAACACCCGAACAAAGCTGGGAAACTCACTCTTAAATGAGGCAACGTTAATTGTGCTAACTCTAAAACTACAAACCAACATGGTATTTAGAGGAAGCTAATGCTAAAGCTAGCAGAAACTAATGCTAGGCTAGCGGACACTAAAGCTAAAGAGCTAACTTAAGTTAACAAGAACATTTTAGGGTGTTTTTAAAGACATTAACATGCTTGTGTTCATGTGTGTCCAGGCGTGCTGATGTGGGAGGTGTTCACAGAGGGACAAATGCCGTTCGACCAAAGGCTCAATCACGAAGTGGTTGCCTTGGTAACCAACGGCCATCGGCTGTTCCGGCCCAAATTGGCCCCGCCCGCCCTGTACGACATCATGCATCTCTGTTGGAACAACGTAAGTGGAAGGGAAAATAGAAAAAACAGTTTTCTCTTATCAAAACTGTAGCCATCTGCTTTTTCAGCCTTTTCCTGTAACATTTTGCTGCTTCGCTGATTCACAGAGCAAACAGCTCAGATTATATGCTGGAGGGGGATTTTTCACTTGGCTCATTCCTTTGGAGAAACTTTTAACATAGAGTTAACAAAAAAATATGTATTCAAGTAAATAATCAGATATATTTTTAGTTTAAAAGATGATCTGAAAAGAAATTCTGACTATTGTCAATAAGAAGATTCTACTTGATTACATAATAACTGAAGTGGGATGAGTTTTTGTTTTAACTGCCTTTTTATTCAATATACTTTCTACAATATGTATAACACTGCTGTCTGTAAATGGCATTAATTGCATAATTTTTATGTTTTTATGGACTAGAGATGAAAATTAGCACTAATATTTTTGTGTGTTTAATAATAAAAGGTTTTATTTACAGAGCTATGGCTATCCATTATTGAATGTGCAGCACCATCTGGTGGACTGTTCTGTTATTTCAATTCTTAACTTTGAATTAAAAAGGAAACAAGGGATTTATTTTATTGTTGTAGATAAAAGGATTTTATTTATTTTTTTAGCCAGAACAGAAATGTATTTATTTCCTTTACAACATTCCTGTTTTCTGTTTTGTAAAACTAGCGATGTAGTAAGTTATTATTGTTCAAACTTCCACCAACGTTAACTGGACTGCAAATATTTCACACTAAAATAATCTCCTACTTTTGCTGAAGGTAACTTTCATTTCAAGTGTACTGAGATATTTACACTAGAAACTATATAAAAAATACTTGGCAAAGTTTTGGGCCTTGCTCCATTTGGCGTTTGTTCCACAGAGCAACAGTTACTTTGTTGTTGTATAAAATGAGGTTGGAAAATGCATACCGGCCCTTTAAGAGTTCCAGATCCTGCTCTGTTTTTCTAGAGGAAGTTTCTGAAGTTTAATTCTCCTCTCTGCAGAGACCGGAGGAGCGTCCGTCTTTCTCTCAGCTTTGCCTGACGCTCTCAGACGTTTTGGAGTTGGAGGACGACAGTACTTTTTCATCCTGACCCTCCAGGCTCCTCCTCATTCTTGCTGAAGATGCACCCTGCTGTCGTACCCTTTCTAGAGGCTTTGTGGTGTATCTATTTGTATTCTAAAACCACAAACGGAAGGACAGCATTCTGCACAGTAACGCTGCTTAACGCGATGAAACGTCGAGGCGCGCAGAGGAACCGACTATATCTGCTTATCAGCTGCTGAACCCGATTCAGGACGGCGAACGGGAACTGAGCGACGCTCACTGACTCTGGAGGTTTAGCCAGGTGTTTCAACAAGTTGGGTGGAAATAAATGGCTTCCTTTCTTCTACTTGTTGGAGTTCTTACTGAAAGTAAAGAAACTCACAAGTCGAGGTGTGGTTTAACCGCAGCACAGACAGATTGTTACATAAAACCGTCACTTAAGTGAAACCTACAAAAAAATTAAATTTTTTGCTTTTTTTAACTAAATTAATTTTGTGGCCTGCTAGCAGTTTAAACTCTCCAGTTTTTGACATTTTTTGGGGAAAAAAAGTTTAAACCTTTTAGACTTTTTTTAAAGCAACATATTGTTGCTAATCACACATTGTTTCAACATATTGTGGTTTGTAACATGTTTATAACACTGTTTATAAAACAGTGTTATAAACAATATATTAATGACAATAAGTTATAAAGCATCAATGTGTTGCTTTACATTGTTGCTTTATAACAAGCATATTTTAACATAGTTACAACATTGTTTATAACAGGTTGTACTGCAACAACATTGCTGTTAACATTGTTTTACAATAACAGTATGTTGCTGTGTTACAATGTTGCTTTGTAATATATTGTTTATAACATTGTTATAAAGCCACACTGTTTATAACAATGTTTTGTAACAACATACTGTTTATAACAATAGATTGTTGCTGTACAGCAGAATATCAACAATGTTTTGTTACAATATGTAAAAGACTTTTGTTAAGGTAACGAATTGTTTTAACATAGTGTTTATAACATGGTTATAATGGTATAACAACTTGTTATAAAGCAAATATAACAAGTTAACAACATGTAGTTACAAAGCAACATAATGTAGTTATAAAGAGCCGATTCCACAGTCATTGATGCTTTGGGTCTCCATGTCATCTGCTGTTCATGCAAAAGAGCCCAAACCAGTACAGTTTCTTACTGGGCTACTTACACTGAATGTGAAACAATGGTTTTTATTATCCTTGTGCCATAAAACCTCAAAACGAACATATAACTTTATGAATGTACTTAACTGAAATAAATAAAAAAATGTTTCTTTTAACAGACTCCCAAAGCATTTCAGTGCGTTTGTTTATCATCGTTGCCATGGTAACAGTGCCAGCTCGACCTCTGAGGTTTAATCCATGTACAACATCAGATGGACACGTCAGTTACCCAGAGACTGCATATAAATACAAACTTTATACTTTCTCCTTTACAGACTAATTTGTGACATTTCTTTGACATTTGGACCAGCAGCCTTTCACCAGACGGTCGGTGAAATTAAACACCAGACATGCAGCGGCTTTCAGAGAAAACTAAAGTTAATTTCCTGGAAGCAGTTTTCTCAGACATCCAACCACATTCTGTCATGCGAGTGAGCCACAAGTTCCTGTTTGAGAAAGTCAGACTTATCTCTTCATTAAAAGGAACTAACACAACGTGACACTTTCTCATTAAAAACGGTGAGTTATGTTCTGTTTATTTAACTAAAAGCAAAACATGGTGAATTTGATCACATAATTTACTTATTTACAACTTTATATTTGGGTCAAGTTCAATATTTCAATTCCAGATTTTCAGGTGGTAGTTTTAATTACTTTGTCATTCCAACATACTTTTGGAAACTGAGCTAAATAGTTTTAGCTTCGTTTGTCATTTCTGTATTCCTTGTGGGTAAAATATTCTGCAAAAACATAAAATTCAAGTATTTTTGTCTAGTTGCTAGTGGTAATATCGTAGTCATTTGAAATGTAAGTTGCAAGTAACTTACATTTCCATTTCAGCTGGATATAGGAGCTTGTTTAAGTCAGTAATTCTTTAATATTGTTTTTTTCACTCTACCATAATTAAAGCAAATTAGTTCCCGGTAATATAAGATCATTAGCTCTCAGTGAGAAGTGCCGAAAATCACTAAATGAGACAAACATCCATAGTGAGCAAAGACTCCGCAATGGGATTTTGTTAAAAAGTATTTTCACTTAAACAAACGGAATTTATATGAGCTTAGAAAGGACAAATTAAATATTATTTCTTATTTTGGTCACAGCGGGAAATGAAGTTGTAATTGCAGGCATTAAATCAAGAGTGCAGCAGGTTGAATCAGAGATGGGCTGCAGTTTATACAGTTATAGAGTAAAAAATAACAGCAACAAATTGGTTTATTTAGCTTGTCACAGAAAAATTGTGGGCCTTTTCAATGTCATATTTCACCATATTACAATATGATGAAATATATGCTATTTCAACTAAACATTTAATTTCCAAGCTAAATTAAATATTTAGTTAGGAAGCCAATTACTGACTGATAAGCTCTGCTGCAAAGTTACTTGTGAGTTAATTCACTTGAAATAAGACAAAAGTAAGATATTATCACCAGAAACTAGACCAAAAATACTTGGTAGGTTTTGTTTGCTTGGTGTAGACGGGGTTGACTCTCCAGAGCTGCTGCCGTTCTTCAGTTCAAGTTTCATGACTTGATGCATCATCAGTTACACTCAGGAAGGCAGGTTTGTTTGTGTCACACATTTCAGCAATGAGGCAATTCATTCCTATTCATCCTGGTTATCAACAGTGAACTGAGCTCTTTTTATTATTCAAATTATTTTGAAAAGTTTTCTCTACTAAAGCCCAGCAGATTGTAAATCCTCAGAAAACATCAGAGTTGCTAACTAGTCTAATGCAACTCCAATGCAACTTGGCAATAATGTTAGCTGATTATGATGTTTGACTTTTGCAGAACAGATCTAGATCGACCCACTTTTGTCTCCTCTGATCGAAGGACATGACGTCTCAGCAGGTTTGCTGTTTCCTGCCAACTACAGCTCTTCTCTTCCTCTTGTCTGTACAAACATTTTCTGAAGTGATGAAGTCGGTGTCGGACTGTGACCTCTTCCTCCTTGACCAAACACCACCGCACGTTCCAGGCATCCTGGAGGGCGGGAGGATCCTCAATCAGAACCGGTACAAGCTCATTTGCCAGACCTACGGGAATCAAAGGAGATTTGTGACGTTTTACGATGTGCACAACCGGATCCCGGTGTTTTCCGCTTTCAAGTTCACTGGAGAAGTTTCCAGAAGGAGACCCAAGAGCGTTTGGAAGATAGAACCTCAGGTAGGCTTGTTTCACACCTGAGAGTCCGGTAGACTCGGTTCGATTTGGGACCAAAGTTACAACATTTGTTATATTTTCAGATGGTGTGGTTGGCTTTCACAGTGCACTGAGTCAAACCAACCAAACCCTTTGAAAAACCTGTTCCCCTCCTCACCTGTGGGGGCGCCATACCAAGAACCACTGAAGGGAAAACGACACACAAACCTCTGAAGAAGACACTGAGCACAAAATGAAAACAAAAATGGAGTGGTGTCAGATTTTAGCAGTTGTAGTTTTTCACTTTTGTCATTGGCAAAAGACCACAATCCGTTCCTTACGCTAGCGTGTTTGTTTTGGTTGTATTTATCCCAAATGCACAGTGCTATCATCCACTTCCTGCTTTTGGAGTGGTGGGTGGTCTCCGGTCCACTTAGCACTCACATACACGAACCACACCAGTTTGCTTTTTTAGTCAGACTATGCATTCACACAACCCCAAACAAATCAGACTCTCTAGGCCAGGGCAACTTAAGTCCAGTCCTTGAGAGCTACCATCCTGCAACTTTTAGATGCGTCCCTGCTCCAACAATCCTGAATCAAATGAACAGCTTGTTAACAGGTCTGTTCAGAGCTGATCCTGGTCTGTTGGAGTAAAGATGCATCTAAACGTTGCAGGACGGTAGCTCTCAAGGACTGGACTTAAGGACAAATGAACGGGAGTTCAATTAAAGCAGACTAAACAGGGCTGCTGTGAATGCACCCTAAAGAAGGGAGGAAGGCGTTCCTTTCACATTGAGAATGCATAAAAAGATGTCTGTTCTCTGTCTTGAATTTATAATATCCAATTTCCTTCTCAACTACTCTTTCCACAGCTGGAGAATCCAAATGGAGACAAGAACATGATCCCCGGAGATACGACCAGAACCTACAACCACCAGGCCGGCACTGTGGATTACAGATCCAACAGAACATTTGATCGGGGTCACATATTTCCTAGTTCCTACGCCTCAACCAAAGCGGACAAACGGTCGACTTTCACCCTGACGAACGTTGTTCCCCAAGCGGAGTCCTTCAACAAGGACAGCTGGAACAAAATGGAGAGGTGTGTAAACGTCTTTGTTTGTCTCAGGTGCAACATGGCCGACTGCACAACAGACTCACTCAGGTTTGCTGAATACAGTAAATAAAGTACAATAAATAACCCGAAACAAACTACAGACCAAAAGCTCTCAATGAGCAGTTAACATTAGTGAGATTAAACACGCCTAAAACGGACATTACATGCAAAAAACATATACAAACATGGCAAAATTACACACAAAACCCTTTGTATAATTAAATTACTCTAAAAAATATATTGTTATATAATACTTATAAAGAAAAGCAGTTATAGGAAGCAATAGAAAAAGGCAGAGGAGCAGTCAGTTACTGGTTCCTATGGTAACCACCAACTGCCAAGAGCCACATGACTTATACCATTGAATGTCAAGAGAATCAAAACAATTTAGCTAAAGTTAACATCAATAACATTGTTGAAATGAAACCCTGTTCCAGGTGCACCAAATGCGTCATGGAGAAGTACTGCGTCAACAGCGGCGGCGGTACCGAGGGCTTTGTGGTGACCGGCGCCCTGCCCAGCTCCACCAGTACCCTCAACAACAGGGTCAATGTTCCCGCCGCGCTCTGGTCGGCATTCTGCTGCTACAGCGCCGCGGCCAAGGCGTGGATAGCGAGCGGGCACTGGGGCCACAACGTTCAGGACGAGTCCAAACACAAATATCTGAAGACGGAGACTCTGGAGGGCCTCCAACGCCGGCTGCGCAGGTCCAACTCCGAGTTTGTAATATTCCCTGGATCAAAATGTCCTCTGACAACAACCGTAACAGAGTTCTACCCAGAAACGAAAAACTGCCTCTGCCCACCGACCATCCCAGACCCTTGATCTTCTGTCTCTGGTTCCGCTGAATTTCTACCTTCTCACCGTGATTGTCCAAAAATTGGACAAACTCCAGACTTTCTATGAGGAGCTTTGCTCAAAGTCTGAAGCTGACGTTGCTCTGAAGAGGCAGGAAGTCGAGTCGCAAAGGTTCAGTGATGCAAGGGTCAGTGAAGAACAACAGCTCCTTGTTATGTTTCAGAAAATGTCGCAGAAGATCACATTTCTGCAAAACAGTGAGAGAGGTTTGCAGGAAGAATTGGACCACGTCAAAGTTTCATACAAAGAACTCCACTGCAAATATGAAAAAGATGTTTCCAGAATTAAACAAGAAGTGGAAATGTTTCAACAAGAAGTGGAAATGTTTCAACAGGAGGTCAGACGTGAGAATGTCGTTATTTACAAATAACAACTGAGAATCTGCAGTTGAGAGTTGAGAAGGAAGATCTCTTTCAAAAAATGTCACAGTAAATCACACTTCTGAAAGAAAACAGAAGTGTGATTCTAATCGAACTAATCGAACTAGACCAAATGAAAAATGCATACCAAGAAAAGTCCTCCATGTATGAGAAAGACATTGCTGGTCTTAAAGCCCAAGTGAAAACATATAAGAGAGAAGCGAATTCGGAGAGAGCGAAGATGGACCTCAAACAAATCAACAATCTGAGAGCCGAGAAGGAAAATCTCTGCAGAAATGTCAAGAGTTCCAGACATTGTAAGAAAAATTCAATACAATGGCAAAACATTTAAAATGTATCCATTCTGCACAGGAGCAACAGGTGAAAAAACTTCGGCTTCAAATAATTCAAGGGAAAGAAGCTCATCTGGAGAAATCCAAGGAGGACATGGGGCTTCTCAACAACATGAGAGCTATGAATGCCGCCCTTCAAGAAAACACAAGAAAAGAGATCAAATGCCTGCAAGACAAGGAAAGGGTGTGCAAATTGAGTTGGAGAAGATTAAAGGTTTGTATCATGAGATAAGTTGTAGGTATGAAACAGATGTTACTGCACTCAAACAACAAGCAGAAAAATATCAGCAGCAGATGAGTTGTGAGAAAAATGTTCATTTGGAAAGAGCAAATGAGGATATACAGCTTGCCAACACTCTTAGAGGTGAGAGGGAAGATCTCCAAGAAAAAAAGACATCACAGTTTTGCAAGACAAAGAGAAAGACACAGAGGGCCAGGTTGACCAATTCAAAGTTTTATATCAAGAGGTTTCTTTTGATCGATCCTCCTCATTGGGTTGTTCCAAGGTTTCGAAATCCACGAAAGAGACGGAGCTCGCTGGAGAAACCGTCCAAGGCAATTCAGTCAACCCTGAAACTAAATCCACTCAGGACGTTAAAAAGAAAAAATCAAAGCTTTCAATTTGGAAAAAGTCACGAAACATTCTGGGTTTGAAGAAGCCAACAAAAAAACAACAAAGGAGTGAACGAAAATTGAAGAACATGTGGAATGGGACCAATTTGACAAATGTTCCCTAAAAAAGAACAGCGACGCAAGAAAATAGCGAAAACTAAGCAAAAAATATTTAGAGAAGGGGAAGACATGCAACAAAGGAACCAAGGATTGGAATCAAACATAGCGGTCCGTATGCAGGGCGCTCACTTTAAGCATTGTGTCACGCAACGCTATGTCAGGAGAACATTTAAAAAGGCACGGGGGCTGGAGGGTGTGCTCCAATTATAGAGGGGTCACACTCTTAAGCCTCCCGGGCAAGGTCTATTCAGGGGTTCTGGAGATGAAGGCCGGACAGTCGAACCTCGGATTCAGAAAGAGCAGTGTGGTTTTCGTCCTGGTCGTGGAAGGTCCGGCTAGAAATAGTTGGTCTCACCTCAACGCATGGCTCTGGTACTGGAACCAGTCTCCTTGAGAGGATTGGACACTCTCTTTCACGCTACAGTTGCAGATTTGTTTTTTTCTGTATGGCTTTTCTTCTACAGTGAGCCAATCTTACCAACATTTTAGTCCAAAAACTTAAATCTAATTGGCAAAAAAAAAATGTAAAAGCTGTAAAATGAATTAAAACAACAAAATCTGCAACAGCGAAGTCAACTAAGAGGAACAAAATCGGAAGAATGAAGTTAGATTCCTTGCATATTTGATATTTTACAATAAAATATTTCAAAAGGTCGTGATGAACACATTTTAACTGTAAATGTAATAATTTATGTTAAATGGAAAGGAATGAAACTGCCTCCCCTGATTCATTAGCTGTTAACGCCATAAAAAAAAAAAACAAGAGGATAAAATTAAACTCACTTGTAGAAACTGAAGAAAAACACGAAGGTAGATTTTATGTTTATGCTGGACACTTTGTCGTTTTAATTACAAAATAAAAACACGGAGAGCGAGGAGGTGACCCAGTTTTCTTCAGGAAGACGATTCAGAAGACCCCACTCAACACGACGAACCCAATATTTAAATAAAACTAAAATCTTAAAAATATAAAACAAGAAAACGTTAAGCTACGCGCTGGCATAAAAATACTCGATATATTGAATGAATTCCGGATGTTTGAGTGGATAAAAAACGAAGATAAATCACAGAACCGTTACTCCGATCCATAGCCTAGCAACTGCAGAACAAAGCTGGGGAGGGAGACGGGACGTCACCGGAAGTATAGTCCATAAAAGGAACGGGCCTCTCTCTTCTTTGGCGAGTCGAACATTTACTGATGCGCTTTATCGCCCCCCTACTGGGAAGGCAAGTTTTGAAAGCTTTAATTTCCAAAGGGTTTTGGAAGATATTATTTTATAAGTAAACACATTAGCATAACTCTGGAAATTTAACAAGAAAAGAAAAAACTTTATTTAACACCAAGATAAGGATTTTAATATAAAGTCCTTAATTATATAAAAGCATAATATTCTGTGAGAAGGATGAAACCATATAACATGTTACAATGTTACAAATATGAAGTAGAGAGAAGATGTATCAAGAGAGAGTTTGGAAATTAAAGAAAAGGAAAGTGGATACACTGAAAAAATGCTTAATAGAATTGGATTACATTTAATACTGAGCTTTGTCTATGTTTAATTTTTGTGTTAAATATATATTTTTCAAAATGTTCTAATATTCTAATCTTGAACGTTGTATACTGACAACATTGATACACATTTATACAGACATGTATTTTTATTAGACAACAACAGATATTTTTACGACTTTTATTTATCTTAATATTGACAATTTTCTGCTAAAAGTTGATGAAAAAACTAAATGTAAGATTTAAATATTACGATCGATAAAGTATTTTTAAAACAGAAATGTGGGATTATTCGTGTGATTGTGAATAACACTCTGCGCCAGTAGGTGGCGGTAATGCACCTTCAGTTGTTTGCCAACCGCCATAAAAAGACAAGAAGAAGAACCAAAGACAACAAAGATGGCGGCTGCACGTTCGAGTTTTGTTTGGACTGATGAAGAAGTGGAACTTTTACTTCGTGTTACTTTAGAGTATAAGTATTCAAAGTGCCAGGCGGACATTGATTGGGAGTCCTGGCCGACAAAGTATGCAGATATCCACGAAGACTTCGTGCGGCGGTATCCAGTCGGCAAAAAGGTGGAGTTCCCCCACAACACCGAGGCCATCTCCAGGCACCAGCTGACCTGCAAGCTCAAAGCGATCCGCTGGAAATACCGGCAGGCTATGGACTCCGGCCGGCGTAACCGACATGGCCGTGTGGTGCTGCTTTACTTTGAGCTTTGCAAACAGATCTGGGATGGATCACCGGACACGGACGCACTAGAATCTGGGTTAGAGACCGGAAATATTAAGGGCAGTTTCAGGAGTTTATCGGCCGCCGAGTCTCCATGTGCGACCCCTCTGTCCGACCCCGTGGGGGATGAAGTCTCTCTGAACAATGAAAACCTTGGTTCCGAAGTGAATACAAGACGGAACATCCTCCAGGTGAGTGATCACATTCTTTGCAGGGCAGTGACGAGTCAAGAACAACAAATTGGGTCAAAACTGATGGTCAGTGGTGTCCAAAGTGCGGCCCGCGAGCCATTTGTGATAATAGAAAATAGGCCTTTTGCCTATTGGACAGTGCTGTAATTAACATTAATACAAAATGTTAATTACAGCACAAAATGTTTGTATTTTTCCAGCCAAACTTTACTGAAAAGCTGACTTTGCTGCCCCCACATCAACTTTTATTTAGTTTATTAAATAATAAATGAATATTTATTGATTAATGTGTTCGACTGAACGTAAAATAATCTGAAACCAATGTGCAAAATCATCTTTAAGTTTTGAATCTACAATGAATAGCATTGTTACAAGCAATATACAAATAAATTAGGTTAATTTATAAAAACATTTTAAAAGTTCATGTTTCTTTGCATATTTTGTAACACAATCATCTTCAGCAGCCATTTCACTCATTCCAAACGTGATTGGACTTTAATTTGGTAAAATATCAATTAGTTTGGTCAAATAAGCAACTGGTTTAAGTGTTATTTCAAGGACGTAAAATTTTGGAGGGCCCTGTACCCTTTTTGCCCCCCCATGTGGATCCGCCCATACATGGATTTGTCATGTGATATTTTGTTTCTCATTTAAAGGCGACGCTCGCTGGCTACCGGAGAGACCAGCTGAAAAGGAAGATGCTCTCTGATGCAGCTGTGCAGGAAGACCTCCAGATTAAACGACGCATGTTGGAGTTGCTTGAAGAATCCGAGAAGAACAACAAAACTAAACTGGACAACCTTTCAGTGCAGATGGACAAGATGTTAAACTCCATTGATAAAGGGATGTCTTTACTAAGAACACTCATGTGTCAGTCACAGAACAACAGTCCACGTCCTGATGGAAGCAGCAGCATAGATACAGATGTTCACATTCCTTCATCTGAACTAAAGAATGAAATCCAAGCTGCTGCAGCAGATCACTGCTATGCTAGACATGAAGAGGTGGACTGTGATCTCTGCACTGGGAGGAAACTGAAAGCTGTCAAGTCCTGTGTCGTTTGTTTCATGAGTTACTGTGTGAAACATCTCCAACCTCACTGTGATGCTGATGCATTAAAGGTTCACAAGCTGGTGAATCCCTCCAGGAAGCGACAACAAATCCATCAGAGAATCCAGGACCAAGAGAAAGATGTGAAGCTGCTTCAACAGGAGGTGGAGGCCATCAATGTCTCTGCTGATAAAACAGTGGAGGACAGTGAGAAGATCTTCACTGAGCTGATCCGTCTCCTCCAGGAAAGAAGCTCTGATGTGAAGCAGCAG
>CAEGAD010036805.1:0-21993 GCA_903067055.1 Poeciliopsis paucimaculata
GCTCTGGCCAGGATCGCCGGACTCTGCAACCGAGCCGTCTTCCTGGCCGAGCAGAGCAACGTTCCCATCCTCAAGGTGAAGAGCTGGTGTAGCACGTTGACATCTCTGAGTCTCGGTTGTTAACCTGAGTGGCTTTTGTTGAATTATCATTTTCAGCATTATCAGAAATAGTATGAGCATGTGGAAAGCATGGCAGAGTTATGACTTGGCAAGTGGCTTCTAGGAACCAACAAACTGGTAGAGCAGCCAGACTTAACAAGAAATTGTCATTGGAAGCACTTACTATTATTAAAGTCCAGGAATACCAGTGTGCCTGAGGATATTCTACTTTTATCAGTGATATATAGGGTGGGCCATAAGTTTACATACGTAGAAAAAATACACATTTTATATTGAATAACTGTTTTTATTTTTGTGGGACTCTGTGTAATCGCTGCACATCTCGGACCACTGTGTGGTCGATCTGCAACATTTGGGTGTCTGAAATATAAAAGAAATGTACATTTTACATTCTCCTGTGTATGGACACTTCTGACCCACCCTGTAGTTCAAATTGACCATTCTTGTCTTGTTCTTGTGCTCCAACCCACAGAGAGATGTGGCTGGTGACGCCTCAGAAGCTGCCTTGCTCAAGTGTATTGAGTTGTGCTGCGGCCCTGTTAAGGACATGAGAGAGAAGTACCCCAAGGTCGCTGAGATTCCATTCAACTCAACCAACAAATACCAGGTAAACCATCCGTCACGTCTAAATGATCTGCCTGTTTCACTTCAGCTCTGGTCTATGAGCCAAATAAAGTTCTTATTACTGTATAACAAAATGTGTAAAAGTTTAAGTTTATGAAGTTCACTTACACTTCCTAGTGGTTCACTAGGTTATTTTATAGGCTTTTGCATGAAACACTTGTGGCTCTTGGGTTCAGCTTTTTTCATTCTCCAACAGCTGTCCATCCACAAGAACACCACTCCCGGAGAAACCAAGCACCTGCTGGTGATGAAGGGAGCCCCAGAGAGGATTCTGGACCGCTGCTCCACCATCGTGCTGCAGGGCAAGGAGCAGCCTCTGGACGACGAGATGAAAGATGCTTTCCAGAACGCCTACGTGGAGCTGGGAGGTCTAGGAGAGAGAGTTCTCGGTAAAGATCGAGTCTGCTGAAACGACACGAGGAGAGAGCTGCGCGTTGATATGAAGGTTTTTGTTTTCTTCAGGTTTCTGCCACTTCCATCTGCCTGACGACCAGTTCCCAGATGGCTTCGCTTTTGATACTGAAGAAGTGAACTTCCCGACTGAGAACCTGTGCTTCATTGGCCTCATGTCCATGATCGACCCACCACGTGCCGCCGTGCCGGACGCTGTGGGCAAATGCAGGAGCGCAGGAATCAAGGTGCTTTAAGTTCTCTTTTTTTTTTGACTCAGGTTGGAAAAAGAGACGTAGCTTCAACTTTTTCTTCAATTTCCTTCCTTTCAGGTAATCATGGTGACTGGTGATCATCCAATCACAGCCAAGGCCATCGCTAAAGGCGTTGGTATCATCTCTGAAGGCAACGAGACTGTTGAGGACATCGCCGCCCGCCTGAACGTTCCCATTTCAGAGGTCAACCCCAGGTCAGTCCTCTTAGTAATCAATATTCCACTTGTAGCAATAATAATAAAATCAGCGATCAAGTTTAGCACTGCTGGCTATCAAAGCCAAAAAGGCTTTTACAATTGATTCACTGAGTCTGGCTCTGAGCTTGCCGCTTTGCTACTCTGTCAGCAACTTTAACTTGACCATCAGTGAAGGTTGAATGCACTTTTCCAATGTTCAACAGATCTTTGAACTTTGAGTTTTAAATCTAAGAAATCAGCTAAACCTGGTTGCGATTTCTCCAACAGGGATGCCAAAGCTTGCGTCGTTCACGGCGGTGAGCTCAAAGAGTTGACAGCAGAACAGCTCGACGAGATCTTAAAGCACCACACGGAAATCGTCTTCGCCAGAACATCGCCCCAGCAGAAGCTGATCATCGTTGAGGGTTGCCAGAGGCAGGTGAGCTTCACAGGGCCGAAGATGACGGAGATATCATTGCGGATGTTTGGGCGTGTTTCCATGGGACTCTGCTTCCTCTGCAGGGAGCCATCGTCGCGGTGACGGGTGACGGCGTCAACGACTCTCCAGCTCTGAAGAAAGCCGACATCGGCGTCGCCATGGGAATCGCCGGGTCCGACGTCTCCAAGCAGGCGGCCGACATGATCCTGCTGGACGACAACTTTGCCTCCATCGTTACCGGAGTGGAAGAGGGTAAGATGAACGAAAACATGTAAAGTTAGGTTTTGCTTGTTCCAGCCTGAGAATATTAACCAGGATGTTGGTTGGTCAGGTCGTCTGATCTTTGACAACCTGAAGAAATCCATCGCCTACACTCTGACCAGTAACATCCCCGAGATCTCACCCTTCCTCCTCTTCATCATCGCCAACATCCCGCTGCCTCTGGGCACCGTCACCATCCTCTGTATCGACCTGGGAACAGACATGGTGAGTTCTTTCGGAACTTTGTAGGTTTGATGAGATCAAGATGGTTGTTTCTGAAGCTACATGTTTCTCTGTCTCTTCCAGGTTCCTGCCATCTCCCTGGCCTATGAAGCAGCTGAGAGCGACATCATGAAGAGACAGCCCCGAAACCCCAAAACAGACAAACTGGTGAACGAGAGACTCATCAGCATCGCCTACGGACAAATTGGTAATAACCTGAGTAACCTTGACATATTTGTGAATCTTTATCTACTGAAGGAGTGATTTTAATAGCCGTTTTCCTTCTCATTAGGTATGATGCAGGCCACAGCTGGGTTCTTTGCATACTTTGTGATCTTGGCTGAAAATGGCTTCCTCCCCATGGACCTGATTGGAATCAGAGTCCTCTGGGACGACAAATTTGTAAATGACCTGGAAGACAGCTACGGACAGCAATGGGTCAGTCTCCCTGATCATGTCTGTCTGAACAGCCATGGTTTGAGCTCACATCCATAAACTTCATTTTTTCCTTCTTTGTGTGCTCCAGACATACGAGAGAAGAAAGATCGTTGAGTTCACCTGCCACACAGCTTTCTTCACCAGTATTGTGATCGTCCAGTGGGCCGATCTGATCATCTGTAAGACCAGGAGGAACTCTATTGTGCAGCAAGGAATGAAGTACGTAGATTTGGCATATACTTAAGACTAAAGCCACTGACATTCATCATTTTAATAATGATGCTGTTAAATCATTATTAAAATCATGCTGTGGCTTTATTTCTCTATTACTTGAGGGACCCTCCTAGGCTCATTCTTGGCCCTTTGTTGTTTAACCTCTATAAATACTTACTGGCAGTCATTGTAAGGGAACATAATACTGTTCAGATGACCTGTTAGCATTTAAAAGTTTATTATCAGGTCTGTAACAGCTTCAGATGGAATGTTGCAGACATTTAATAGTTATCCCCCACTTGCTAAGTGGACAAAGCATTTCATATGGTTTGATGCGTCATGTCACCGGAAAAATAAACCGTGTCCTCAGGTCATACCAAAGACCAGAAACCGATTCTTTTAAAACTTCAAAATGGGATAAAACCTTTGGATGTGCTGCTTTTCTCCCAACAGGAACCGCATCCTGATCTTCGGACTCTTTGAGGAGACGGCTCTGGCTGCTTTCCTGTCATACTGTCCAGGCATGGATGTGGCCCTCAGAATGTACCCTCTTAAGTGAGTAAAACACACAGCCACACTTTGTTTCAATCAAACGTTCTTCTGTTTTTATGGCTTCAACCGTTTCCCTGTTCTTAATTGCAATTTGTTATGAAGTGTGATCCTAATAATTTCTGCTTTCAGGGGTTTTCTTATTCTCTAATCCACTCTGAAAGCACTTCCAGATGCTTGTTTTCCAGGGCTGGCTTTTAACTAAGAGTAGTTCTGCTTTTTTTTTTTTTTTTTTTCTTTGATGTGTTCCATTAGAGTAGTGGCTATTATGTCTCGGCTCCAGTAATTTCCACTTCTGAGGCCGGATGAAGAGCTTCGGTTCTATGAGATTCTTTGAGGAAAGACAGAAAGCAGGGAGAACACATACTGTCATGACTCCTTCATAATATTTAGTATCTTTCTTCCTTCCTCTTATCTTTCTGCTGGAACAAATTGATCTGTGTTTTTTTTTTTTTTTTTTTTGTCACATTCTGGTTTTAATTCTCTCTCGCCATCTGTCTAATACCTCAGACCTGCTTGGTGGTTCTGCGCCTTCCCATACTCCCTCCTCATCTTCGTCTATGATGAAGTTAGAAGATATATCCTCAGACGCAACCCAGGAGGTAAGACTTTTAGTTTTCATCCTTGCACAAACACTCAGAATGAGGAGAAACTGGCTGCCTTCCAGTTGGGTCTAATATTGCAGCCATAATGGCAAACACACAAGTAAACTGCAGCAGACGGCAACAGCCCCCTGTGGGAGTAGAACCCTCAACCCGGCCATTGTTAGTGCCCTCTTCCACCCACAAGGCTCGGCAGAGACTGTATGCTGGGCCTGGTTCTGGTTTCAGCTGCTTCTTTTACTGCTTTCTTTGTTTGTTCGACCGAGGCGTTACATCTGAGCTCTGATCACTGAGCGCCGCCGGCCTCTCGCATCGGCACATCAAAAATAAGTCCAGCTGACGGGGCATCCTGCTGCAGCTGCGGCTGTTTGGTCCTGCAGGACCTTTAGCTTTAACAATCTTTCCTGTTTCTCTGACCAGCTTCCTGTCCAGGCTGAGGAAAAGCATGGATAGGATCTAATAGGATCTGTTGTTTGGATCTGTCACAAAAAGTTAAAAAAAACTAGAAATACAAGCAGTTATCAACGGATTCCAATATGTCCACCCATGATCCCGCCCCCCACCCCGCCTCTGGCCCTGTGTCCCAATAGCTTTGTGTTACTGGGTTAACAACTTGGGGTTCCTTTAACTAGTCACTTGTTCTCCATAGGAATGGGTTATACTGATGTGAAGTTTATATTATTTTGAAGTATCTTTGTATATGATGGAGCAGTTGTTGCTCTAATATACACACAAATCATTATAACCTAATGAACAAATTAGGATCAAATGTGACCTTAGGTTGTGTTTAATCTCTTTAAATGTCTTCCTCTTTTCCATTATGTATCTAGATGAGGTCAGACCCATCTAGTCATGTCCTTTCTAAATAATCATGAATATTTGAATATTTTAGACTGGCCCTGTTGGTCAGCCTCTTGTACTTGTATGATGTAAAAGCCAAACAAAGTTTAGTTAATTGTGTTTCCTCTCTTTGTAGGTTGGGTGGAGCAGGAGACATACTACTGAGTCGGGCCAGAAGAAAAAAGAAGACTCACATTTCATCATTCATTTGCTGCCATGTTACATATTTGTTTGAAATGCCACAGCCACCAAGCACAAAGAGAAAACCAAGCATGGATAAATTAAGAGTCTCTTAATTTATTTGTTGTTCCAATAAAACGTGTCCTTAACATTTTCCCCTGACGCCACTGGCCTTTTTGTTCCATCCATCAATCCACCGACTTATCCATCTGTCCATGTTCGTTATTTAAAAGTTTAAAAGTTTGCGTACTTGAGTCTGGAGCAGGTTCTTTTCATCAATGCGTTCAAAGTGAACGTTCTTCTGTCAGCAGAGACAGCGTGTCTGTTTGTGTCCATTATCTGAAGGGCCAGTGTGCCATGATGGTGTTTGCAATGGATTGCTCATGTGACCGCGAATGCAAAGAGGACCCTCCTGTGTGTTTACCATGCTCATTATGAATGCCCCTCTCCTCCTCTTCACCTACACAGATAGTATTCCTTCATCATGCTGACCTGCCAGCAGATGGCCGGCCTCACTGTTCACACATACTTGTGGGGGAAAACACTTGAGCCATTACGATGATTATCCCTCGAAACCGTTCAGATTTCCATTTGTGGAAGGCGGAATATTCCCGGCAGCCAATCAGATTTCTCTCTCTCTCTCACTGGAGAGGGAGCCGCCGCGAGACGGGCAAGAAGAATCTGCAGACAAAAGGATGGAGGGAAGCAGACGGAAGGGAGAGGATGAGGTTGATGGATGGTGAAGGAAGCAAGTCGATGTGATAAAGAGGGAGGGAAGAAGTGGAAGCAGCGGATTTATGGGCTTCTCTAGTTTCCTCAATTCATTTTCTCAATGCGTAGTGAGATCGCAAAACTCTTGGATTCAGCTTCTCTCATTTTGAAGGAAGTCTGCAAACAGACACCAACATTATCATGCCTCCACCCCAACCCAAAACACCCCCCCCCCACCACCACCACCACCACCACCACTCCCCGCTCCTCATAATCCTCCCTTCCCCCCACCGAACGTGCTCGTTGCCATCGCAACCCTATTTGAGAGTTTACTCTCTCTCTACTCTCTTGAACATCTAAATAAAATCTGGGCCATTTATAGAAGAACGCCGGCGACACGTGAGCTACAGTTACGGCACATGCTCGACTACCCAAAAACAGGAAGGTTTCCTCACGTCTGCATGCAGATGCATGTTGAGGAGCCTGTGCGCACAATGCAGTCGCATCTCTGCTGCATGCCCATCTGTCTTTCGGGCCCACCTGTTGTTTCATGTTTTTCTTCCTGCTTTTTCTGCGTCGAACCAAAGAAACCATGCATCAGCGTCTCTCTGCAGAAAACAGACGCAGTGAGGTCTTCCTTTGGTCGTTGGATCTATCTTGGGTTTATCTTGTCAGGCTCTTCAAGGCCGCCTGATTACATGTGAGAGAGGCTGCCCATCAGAAGACAATAGCACTCTGGCAGTGGGCTCGACCTGTATAAGAAGGCCACAGCTGCAGGCAGAGGCAAGATTTGCTTGGCGATTTCAAAAAAGTAACCGTAGAGTTCAAGAAGTTCGCCGCGAGTCGAGCAAAATGCAACAAGTGACAGAATGCGTCTTGTTTCAAGGCTTACAGCAGATCCAGGGATGAAAGCCTAAATCTCTCATTTGTACTGAGGGACCAAAGGGTTTAAGAGCTCCTGGAACACATGCAAATAGCCACAAGGGCTTTGCTGCCATACTAACTGAAAAACTAACTATATATTGTCATTGTGGCCCCTCAGCATGGATCATTTCACCATTGTAGACATGGTCCTCGGGTCAGGGAGTATACTAGAGCTATTTGCATTGTATTAAAGAAACATAAAGAGAAGGACACGTTCAGGGGACTCCAGAGTTAATAGGAGAAAGCAATATTACCTACTGGCTAAGAAACACTGAGTTGCGGGATTTCAGGGCTAAATCTGCCTCCTTACCCGCTCTGGATTTAGAAGCTGAGAGGCTGCAGAAGTTAGTTGCCCGCTATCGGCACACAACAACCTTGTCAAAGCAGCAGGGGGAAGGAGGTGTCTGCGCACCCAGCTGTTCGGCCGGGAGAGGTGTAGATGCATAGCGACAGTGTGTTGGCTGAACTGTCTTCCTGGCAGTTTAAAAAAAAATTTTTTTTTAACCTATTCCTGTTTTAATATAATCGGAGCCTCAGTTGACAGAAGGGGGAGTGGAGATGGTCTTCTGCTGCTGTAGCTCATCTGCTTCAAGGTTCTACATCTTCCAGTTGGTATTTCTTATCAAGTCTTGGTTTGAACAAGCTATTTTAGCTCTTGTTGGCTCTGACCTATGGTATTGTCCATGGATTTTTAGCCACACAAATGTCTTCCATATATGGGGCAATGATGTCATAAACACTGTAGTGCAAGTTGATGTTTTCAGGATTTAATAATCTGATGATACTTTCTTTTTTATTATTATTAAAAAGTGTGACATTTAAACAAAAAGCTAGTTAAATTTTTGTTTTACTCATCCATTTACATGTCATGTCTAAATTTAAGATTTATTGTCATTTTAAAACACATCAGCTAAACACTTTAGTTTGAAGGTTTTATTTTTTTATTATTGTTTTTTATAACCAATTAGCGAAACATGCATACACCCAAAAGCAATCTATGGGTTATTAGAGGTTATTAGATGGTGAAAGGGTCTCTTTTTATTTTCAAATTAATGTGGTCACTTTGCCTTTAAATCCCTTTGTTACGCTGTAAAAAAATAAATAGTCACAAATATTGAAAATCTCATGGGAAAAGTTTGGACCAATCAGCAACAGTCTTCTACTCCTTTGGGTCAGACCTTCCCTTGAATCTTGGACAAGAAATGCTTCTTCTCATGTCCCTGATTACCCCTGCATTTTGAACAGCTTTGTCCAACCCAGTTTTTTCTTCCACTCAACTTTCCATTCACATATTTGGATTCAGATCTCAGAACAATCAGCTATTTCAGCTGTGAAACCAAGTCAGCCTGCCTTCTTTGATTTTGGATTTTCTGTATTGTATTCTTTTATCACAGATTTTGTACTTATTCAATCTTTGAATTAGCCCTTTGAACAAAATAAATAACTGGCATATCGCTCAAGCTGTGAGCAATTCATTCTCAAACAAATATTGAAAGAAAAACAAAACAAAAACAAAACCCTGGACCTGTAATTTCTTCTGAATTTCGCAGTAGTACATGGTACCATGTGTATGTGTTGCATGGTTTTAATTTTTTTTAAAAAGAAAAAAGAAAAGAAAAGGAGGAAGCTCCGCCTCTTTCCGTGGAGGTTACCATGGCAAACGGTGTCGACGTCATAAAGGAAGGAACACCAACTATAAGAGGGTCTGCCGCGGCGGTGCGCGAGCTCGGATGTGTGCTCAGAAGGAGTGACACGTGCTGAAGATTAAATAATAATATATATATATATATATATATAAAATAATAATAAGACAAATACGCATCCAAGAGTTAATTTTACTTTGATAGATTTTTTTTTTGTATTGTATATATATATATATATATATTTTTAAGGCGGAGCTTTATTTGACCAAATTTCACTTGAAGAGGGGGAAATTAACCTTTGCAACCATGGGAAGAGGGGTGAGTATATATGCATATATTTTTATTTTTAAGGGAAACGAGGCGGTTCAAAAGTTCACACAACATTCTAACAAGTGTCCGTAAATCGATGTTGAGCGAAAAGAAGGTGGAGACCGACGTGTTGAAAGATAAGCCGCGTTTTTCGCGTCCAAATGCCCGCTGTCCGTGTTGTAAACCTCAACAGAAGCTCCTCAAACGGAGCACGTTCTTTGGGGGCTGTCTGAGGCGATTGCCTGCTGGAGATGTTCGACAAGTTTTCGCGTTTTCCCGAGAAGGAGGAGAGACCGGTCCCCTGGAAAAGCTGCTCGGTGTCGGGTTACATAACGGGACGTTCTCCGCCGCCTTTGGCTGTCAAAGTTAGTCTGATTTAGAGGGAATAAAAGCTGCTCGAATTGAGGAAATAACGGGCGAACAGCGTGGAGGGCAGAACTTTTAGTTGCTCCTTTCAAGTGGAAATATGACGGAAGTGGCTTCTAAACATGGAAGATGTAACAAGTCTTACTTCTAGAAGTTTTTTTTTCTTTTTTCTTTTGCTTGTCTGAAACGTTGGGGTGATTTACTTTGTGTTGCAGTTTTTTTGTTGTTGTTTTTTTTTTTTGTCTGTTCTGCTTTATGTCAGACTTGTCTGGAGTCCTCTCCTTGTAAGGAGGCTGCTTTTCTATAGTATTGATTATTTACAGCATATAAAGAAAAAAAAAAAAAAAAGGAGTCAGCATATTTAATTTTATTTTGCTGAAATTTCCCACCAGCAGTTTAGTGTTTCTCCTTTGACTTGAATTTGTTTTTAGGAATTTCCATCCATCAGATAGGTTCTCTGACCATCCTGCTACGTCAAAACGGGCTCCTGTCTGTTTTCCATAAACTTGAATCGCCTTAGGATGAGACTGATCTCTGCCGCCACACCCTGCCATTCTGCGGAATACAAATTTACCCCCGGTGGGGATGAGGAAACAGAGAAGCGGGTGGTGGCGGGGGACGGGATACAGCCGGTCTGGCGGGAGATGTGAAGACGGAAATCCTCGTTCTGGGGTACATCTTCAGGCTTTCTCGTCCTGAGTTTTTTGGCTTCTGCTGCTTGCTCCCAAATGAGATGAAAGTCATGCCCTGCCCCCATTCAACATCCCCCCTCCGCCCCACAGCACCCCCTTCTTCTCCTTCTCTGCTTCCCCTCCTTTTCTTCTCTGGTAAATGCAGCGAAATGTGAACGAGGTGGTCGTCTTGTTGCACGGAAGGATGAGAACTTGTCTGGCTATAATTGAGGAGATCCGGGCTATTGGGTGCACATGTATGACAAGACCCCCGATGTGCCCCAACCCCCACCTCCTTGTTTTTTTTAACTTTTCCTTGTTTTAAATATGAGATTTCCCTCTTCGCTGCTCTTTTAGCAGTTTCCTCAACCTCTCCACAACACAGGGCAGTAAAAACACTAAACTCATAGGAGGGGGCTCTGGAAAGGGAGGTGTCAAGCAGATGGGTGGAGGGGGTTGAGACATAAGGCACCAGTTGCCGCATTGCCACTGTTGAGGAACTTGACTGCAGATGGGTATAAGGAGAAAGGGCGGATAGTTCTGCCCATCAACCCTCCCAAGATGCTGATTAAACGTAATATTTTCTTCTTCTTTTTTTTTTTAACCCAAGCAGCTGGACGTCTCGGTTAATCAACAGCGTTTTTCAGTTAGTAAGATGTGAAGTGGATCGCTGATAAGATCTGAAACAAAATGAGGGCAGAGTGACACAAGCTGCAGACCCAGTGCTCAGCAGTCGTAAGGGAAGGGGGGTTTGGAGGGAGTTTACTGAATAATTCATACATCACAATTTAATTCAAGTGAGCTTAAATCGCATAGATTTTTCAGTCCTCTCTACTCTTTTTGTGAAGTTTGTTGTTTTTCCTACAGTATGTGCTAAATTTAACCAACCTGGTAATTTATAGTTGCACTTTAGACAAGGTTAGATTTGGCTTCGGTGGGGAAGACTGCTACGGAGGATGGAAATGCGTCAGAACTAATCAGTCACCTGATTGCGCTACCAAAACAAAGTACTGATGCTAGTACTCCAAACTTGCATTCCCATCAGCCCTGCTTAGCCCATTTTAATCCAACTGTAGCTCATTTGTCTAGAAAGTCTCATTCAGTTGGGGAAGTATGAATCTTTAATCGAAATCTAATGCAGACCAAAAAAGCAAACTGTGGTCCACCTACAAACGTTTGGTTTATGAATTCCGGTGCAGTTCGAATGCATTTGTGAATGGCAAGTGGACCAGAGACAGCTCCAAAAGCAGGAAGCGGACTATAGCGCAGGGTATTCTGAGTAAATACAATCAAAACAAGCACAAGAGTCCAGTACAAGTGGGAGAAATGACTTGTGGTCTTTTAATAAAGACAAAAGACAAATCCTACAACCACAAAATTTTTTATGCCACTCTATTTTTAATTACATTTTATGAAAAAGGAACTCTGTGACTTCTTCTGAGGTTTACATGTGGTTCTTGGTGCAGCGCCCCCCACAGGAAAGGGGTAGAAAAGCTTTTTCAAAGGGTTCGTGTGGTGTGAGAGAACCACAGCAGCTGGAAATAGAAGAAATGTTGCAACTTTGGTTCATAATAAAACCAAGTGTAGTAGACTGTCAGGTGGGAAAACCTGATAAACTAAAGCAAAGAGCTTGGCATGTTTCTAGTTTTATTTCCCTGTATGATCTAGAGTTCTACTCATTGAAATGCTCTTTGATGGCATCTTTTACTTTGAGATGTTTGCTCTCGGAGCCTTTTATGAAAGTTGATTGAGCTGCTCCAGACTAGTTAAATGTGATGGAACTGGTATCTTGGCTATATGAGAACTCTGGACTAGCTAGTGTTATTTTTACCTGCAGTTCTTTGGTTGCTCCAAACAAGGCCACGGTGTTGTGTTCTGTAATATTTTTCATGATTCAGTCTGGATTTAGAAAACTCTGTAGAGATGTCTTTTCTTTCTTCATAGAGTTGTATTTTTGTGCAGTTGAAAGCTGTCCTTGTGTGTAATTTCTGAGTTCCAGAGTTGACTAAGTACAAATAAATCCACAGTAGAATAATCTGCTAAATAAACAGAAAAAGGGAACTTTAGAACAACAACATGTTCCAGATTAAAGCCCTTTAGCTGCTTATTTTTCCGGGGGTTTTTTCCCAGCGTAAAATGACAGACCGTCAACCCGCTGGCCACTTCTAATCTCAGCCAAAGGGGCTTCGGACTGGACCTTCACATTTATTTGTTTTCAGTCCATTTCCCCCCTTGTTCTCTCTCTACCTGTTTTCCTTCCCCTTTCTAGAGGATTTAACATTCTTTCCGCTCGGCAGTCATCGTGTATTAACGGGATTTTGTCGCACACTGCCCCTTGTCTGTTTCAGAACACAGTGTACTCCTTTCCTTTTTCTCCCACCTTCATCTGTAGCTCCCGCTGCCTTACTGTTGTGTTTTCATTCATCTGATTATGGCGTCGCTAGTCATCGTTTCCTCCTTTTCCCAATCTCTGCGTTGGAAGTTTTTGTTTTGTTAAACTTTTTTTTTTTTTTTTTTTTTCCCACAAGCCTGTTGCCCAGCAGAAAGTGGAACATTTCCTTTCAGAATGTCAGAACTACATGCTTCCTCTTCCTCTACTCTTCTGCTGACTGAGAAGCTCAAAAATGTTCCATGACGAACCCAAGAGGTGATAAAATCCAGCTCCTAAATGCTTGAGCCGTTATGGCAGAGTGACGTATAGGACGAGATGCTAACCCTAACCCATGCTCAGCTATAGTAATGCCAGTAGTGCAACTAGAAGAGGTAGAAAAAAAGTGTTTGTTTTAGATATTTCCAATTTAAATGCCTTTAAAATGTTTTCTTTCTTTCATTTGTTTTTAAATATAAAATTTCTTTGAAATATACTTTGAAATTGAGAGTGCTTGCATTTAGATTTAGAGTGTAGGAATTAAATCCAGTCATCCTTCCAGGTGAATTCAGTCTGCCAATATTTTCGGCTCCTCTTTGGGAAATTTGACCTTTAGATCCGCTTGTGCACCTTTTCCACATATACATTTACCAAGAAATCTCCAAGATTGGGTTGGAGATGGGGTATTTCGACAAGTCTATGCATATTTCTCTAAATCAAACCTGTTCAGATGTTTTTGACTGTATTCCTAGCTGTTGCTAGATTTGCTTCTTAGCCTTTTCCAAGATGAGCTTGACCAGGAAACCTCAACCGAAATCTCTTCCAGTGACCGGCAGTCTCTCCCTCCTTGCGTCAATTTGTTTGTTTTGTAGATAGTACTCTGACTTTCTGGAAAGATTCTAGCAATCAAAATTTTCAAGCTTCTTGGCAGACCTGATGATATTCCCAGATTACATTGGTTCCCCACTAATGGTGACTCTTGAATTTCCCTTTCAAGTAATCTGTCTCGCTGCCATTGTTCAGCCATTCATTCTTCAGTACTTCCAATCAAAGCTTCCTAAATTTTGGTCCAGATTGAGTAGGCATCCAGTTGATCTGGCTCTTGATCTTTTTTCTAACTGGAGTTGTCAAGGAAATCTCAATGGGACTCCCACCTCAAGGGGAGTCTCTGTAAGTTAATTCGTTCTTAAAAGCAAAGTGGCTGGTTTACATTAAGAACTTCATATTCCAACAAATCTAACTTTGTAACTCCTTTTTTTTTTGTCATTTTTACAGTGTTTTCAGTTTGGATCGGAGAGACAGCCAGTAGTCAGTCCTACTTAGGGGTGCACCAATTGCAGTTTTCTGGCCAATCACCGATGACAATGGTTTATTCTCTCCACACATCGTGAAAATGTAGGAGACGGTTTAAGACTTTGAGATCAAGAACTTGATTAGTCTGTATTGCTCTTTCTGTTTTTGGATATTTGGTTGTCAAATTCAAGGCTTTCAGCTCTTGGAGGAAAACTTGGAAATAGTAGATTTAAAAGTTGTGATGGAAAAAGACAAGTTGGGATGGAATACTACAAATATTGTCGCAAAGTTGTTGTTTTTTTAAAGACTTGTAGAACAGTCAACTCCGTTAAAGTTATGTAAAGGTAGTGAGTTTGGGTTCTTGGCGATTTGTAGGAGTTTAGTTTCCTAACAGGTTTCCAGAAAGCTGGCCAATTCATTCATTCATTCATTCATTCATTCATTCATTCATTTACTTTAGTTCCGCTCGGGGAAAATTGGAAACTGCGGAGTACGTGAAAAGAGTTCTAAACAGTGTAAATTAACACACTCCTTTTTCACAGTTCCAACAGAAAAGATTTGTTGGAGGAAGTGGGAGAATAATGGAGGGATAGATGTGGGAGAGTGGACTTGGGAAGAAAGAAGAAGAAGAGGAGGAGGAGGAGGTGGATAATTCTGTCCATTCATGTATCCAGAGAGGAGGGGAAATCGTTGTTGGTAGCAACCGGGTGAAGTCCCAGAGTTGGTGTGTGTTGGAAGTGAGCGAGATACAGTTCAATGAGCAGCTTGTGAATCTGGCTGAACACCCTGGCATCAGAAAGGCCTGCTAACAGGAATCCTGCCTGGAAAACGTGAGGCGCTTTGAAAACACCAACCAGATGCTTTCTTCTGACTCTGTGTTCAGCAGGTTGATCTTCCAGACCCAAATCATTCCTGTCTTTCTGTCCAAAGCTGTTTAGTTTTCTGCAACATGATTCAGTCATTGGAGAAGTTAACATTATTATGAAGGATTTCTGACTGTAATCTCCACATCATGAGACGGGAGTGGCTGGAAATGGCAAATCTCCAGTAGTAAATGGCTTGTTGGTGTTTGGATGAAGCGGGCCCACATGCCTGGGGTCTTAACGGTCACATGAACTGGGTTCTGAGCCCGGTGCCTGTGCTGTAACTGCAGGACGGGGGAAGCTACACAAAGAGCCATTGTTGGGTGTACAGTAGGCTTCATCGGAAGATACGCTTTTTTTTTAATGCTTTATTCTTTCCATTCATCTTCTTGTCTTTCATCTTTTTACTCTTTTCATCCAACATTGTCTCCATCTCAAGATCCTCATAACTTCCTGACTTTTCCTCGACTCTGTCCTAAGGAGGCCATGTTGTCTCATTTTAATGAAAGCGCTGCATGAAGACATTTGTATGGGACTATAATAACAGACAAAAAAAATTTGATTGGATAAATTTGTTGATTGTACAAAAACAGTTGAGAAACTGTTGCTCCATAAGTTATGGCAACACATGTGTGTCAAAATTATTCTGGGCTTAAGCAGAAAATGTATGTATATTTTGGGAGGATTTAGAGAATAAATTCTACTGATGATATTTGTTTGTTCCAGTCATTTAAAATATAGTCACCCCCCACCCCCAATTTATTTATTTTTTAAAATATTTTTTGAATCTATTTTAAATTCAAAATGCTTTTTTGCTCAACATTGACCAAATGCAAATTTTGGCCCAGTTTTCATTCCTAAAACCACCCAATCAGAAGAGAGCTTGTTCTGTTATGATTAGCTGAGGATCTAACAGCTGAATTTTTAGCTTCATTTTCTATTAAAATGAAGTTCAGAATAAAAATTGGATTCCTGTAAAAACATAAGACAAATTGTTCTGTTGCAAACTGGTGTCTAAAGAAAAAAAAAAAACCTTCTCCAGTGCATAGTGTATTATTATTCAACTTTCATCTTTTCACATTACTACCATGACTGCTGCTGTGCTTGATTGTAACAGACCAACTTCAGGTTGTGCAGGTTTATGAAATTAGAGGAGAAGTGTTTCCTACAGTGTAGTCAATGTAATGAAGCTGTGATTGGTTCATATTTAAATGGTTTATGATGTGAGGATCTTGGAAAATCTGCTGGTGGCTGTTTGCACCTCTTGGTCTAAATTTGTATTCATACATTTCAACACCAAAATTAACCTTTTGTCTTACTCACAGGGACTGTCCCTGTAACTAGGACTGCGTCACATGGCACATGTCTGCATTACACTCAGGATTTGAGGGGATTTCTGTGGTCTTGGTACCTGGAAGGTGATTGGTTGGCATAAAAATGAGTTTTATTCTGACTGTAGTTTGGTGGGTCTTTATCGAAGGAGTGATGATGCAATGTTTCCATGATGGAGGCCACTGAGCAGAAAGCATGCCCGGAGCTCAGCCGCTTTTCACTGTTTACATCTGTTTTAGTGACGGAGGCTCTGATTGGTTCAAAAATCACCTCTTGCAAACTTATGGGAAAGCTGGAGGACGGTGACTGCAGAAACACAAAATCTTACCAAGAATTTTTGGTCCACTTTCTATTGCAAATATTTATGTTTGACCTTTTTTCAACTGTACTAGCTTAGAAATAACATTTCAGATAGGAGCTGGCTTTCAGTCAATAATTTCTTAACAGTGTTTCCCTCAATATATTATAAGCCTGGTGGGCTACCAGGCTAAGAATTGCTTATTTATTTTAAGTCTTTTTAAAATGTTTGCATTTTTTTAAGACTTTATAGTTTGTGTTCAGGTATTAATCTTCAATCTTTGAACAACACGTAATTATCAAGTGATACTTTCAAATTTTCTGCCAACTTTAAACATTTTGTAACTCAAAAACACGTCAATATTAAAGAATTGACTTAAAACAAGCTAATAAAATTACTTTGTAAGGTTTCGCGATTGTGCAGTGTAAATGCCTGCTTGAAAAACCAAACTGCTTCTTTATGTGTTTGAGGGATTTTACTGAAGTTTTCCGGAGCTAATCAGTAACATGACTAGACTGATTGCATTTCAGAAATAACTGAAACATGACACAAGTTTTAACAAGATTATATATCCATCTGTAGATCCATCCATTTTTAAAAAATCAAATATCCATCCATCTTATTGGTTTGTCTACCATCCCTGTGCTTGTCCACGGTTTGCCCATCAACCATCCATCTGGGCATAAATATGAATTATTAAACCTTTTAAGGGACAGAAGGTCCTAAAGTGGACAGCAGGGCGTAAACCAGTGAAGAGTCAGGTTTGATCCAGTCAACATGTGGATGATTGGCCCCAACTGATGGGCCCCAGGGGCACACAGCGGTCCCAAGCAGTGTTTTCCCAGCTTGGCCTGCCGGGGTGTTTGAATGTGTATATGTGAGTGAGCTTGGATCACACACGACGCTCTGGGAAACTCTGTCATCTGAAGCCCTAGAAAAACAATATTAGTTAGCATTTTCCATGACTGGGCCGAGGACAGGATGTCCATATTTGGTCATCTTGTCGCCCAAATAAGTATGAGAGAAGAACATGATTGCAGGAGCAGCTGCCTCATTAGCAGTCCACTGGCGTTCCGCTAGCCCTGTCCCCCTGCTACCAGCCTCACACCTCAGCTCCCTGTTAGCCGCTGAATTATTGATGAGCCTTAACTCCTGATCGATGTTGGCATCTGCTGCTTCTGGCTGCCATCAGCCTCTGGCTACATTGGCTCTGCTTGGACCCAGACCCTGACACCAATAAAGATCTCAGGAATGAGTGAAGTGTTGGGCTGAGGTGGGTTCAACCAGGGGGTACAACGTGACTCTTGAGCCATAAGCCACTTAAACCAGATCATGACAACAAACTGCCTCAATGATGTCGTTCATTGAAATGATTGACTTTATTTCTAGAGATGCCTCCTCCCATTTGGAAGCTGATATCCTAATCATTTCCCCACATTGTTCCGAAAGCCGGGAGAAAACTCGGCTCCATCAGTTTTCCAGTTTTAGATGTGACAACACAAGGCGTGTAAACCTCTAAGATTGTTGTGACTCTCAAAGCAGGTGAGGCATTGGCCGACCGTCTGCTGCTGCCTTAAAAGCAACTTTAAGCTCATAGTGTGTAAGCGATAGGCTGGAGATATTAAGACAGACAGAGCGAGCTAATCGTCTCATGCTGGAGAAATAAAGGTTCTTTTAAATAGGCCAGGGGTCAGTTTCAAAGCAAAGTTCACTAAAAAAAAATGTTTCTTTTTCTTCCTCACAGCTGCTTGGAAGGAGGATCTGTGTTGGAGGCTTTGTTGCTTTGTCAGCTGCAGGGACGGCGGGTGATAAGGAAGGACGTCTACAGGGAGACAGCAGGGAGACAGGGACAGACAAGAGGCAGAGTGTTGCTTTGTGTCTTAGCTGATTGTGTGACGGTGGACATCAAGTGTTCAAATAGTCACCAAACAGCCGGAGGTTTTCAGTGTTTAAGGAATACGGTTTAGTTTAAAGCTCCTCCACCTTCTGTCAGTATGAAGCGTTGATGTTCCAGACTGATCATCGCTCTGAGACTTTGAGCTAGTTTGGGCAATGCCTGTTAAACATCCTACAAGAATCAGGGTTTCCCCCAAAAAACCTGCTGAGCCTGGAGGTAGGGGGCGCTAGAGTCGTCCATCAGCAGTCCACTGTGTTTTTGTGTTTAAAATTGCTAAAAGTTACAAAAATGAGCAGGTATCATAATTTGGAGTTATGATTTGGATGTGGTTCTGGACATCAACTATAAACCCAGCTTAATCTGTCTTCACTGTCACAGTTACTGGTGTTAAGAAAAAAAAAAAACCTGTTTAAAATAAGCTGACAATGCTCAGTCTGGTGGGCAGGCAGGTAAAGCCTGGAGGGAAACCCAGTTTCTATTTTATTTTTTCTGTTCAAGTGTATTTTGTGTTTTTGTATTCTTACTTAAAATATGAAATAAACTGAAAGGACTCTGACAGTTCCTCTTTCAGCTGAACTTTCTTATCCTTTTAAGGCTTAGATTGCAAAAATAATTCTGCTGATGTTCAAAAACTAAACAGACGGTTCTCTTGTGAAACTATATTTATTTAAAAGGTTTTTCTTGGAGCGTAGACCCACTGAACCAGGGTTTGTTTCCTAATGAACTGGAGTGAACACAAAGTAAATGACGGCCCTCGTTTGCACTCAATGCGACAAAACCAGGTATGATCCCCACCTGATTGGTCTTTCTCCTCCGTGTCGCCAGGAAGGACGAGAGCAGTATGAGCTGGCTGCCACCTCGGAGCAAGGCGGCAAGAAGAAGGGGAAAGGGAAGAAGAAGGAGAAGGATATGGACGAGCTGAAGAAGGAAGTGGACATGGTGAGTGTCCCGCCTCGCCAAGACACCTTCCTCTGATTGCTCAGGCTCTTTTTCAGTTTCACATCCTTTATGTTGTAGCTTTTCAGTTCCTGTTAACTTTCTTTCTTATCAGTGAAAATAACACTGTAAAAGCCTGTTTAACATTTCATGTATTTTTTTTCTACTTCAATGATATTTAATCACATGTTAGTGGACTGCATGTGGAAGGTGTTCCCTCTCCTTCTGTCCTTTGAAACCAGTTAATGTTATTGTAGCTTCTGTCTGAAAGGTGCTTACTGGAGAATGGAAAGGTCAGCCCCCCACGGGCTGCAAAGGTCACCGGCGTCGGCCATATTGGACCCCGACATGAACACTTTGTGTCTCGTTGCAGGACGATCACAAGCTGAACCTGGATGAGCTCCAGCGCAAGTATGGGACAGACCTCAGCAATGTGAGTGAGACAAATGTCCCACACATGGACACCTGTGCCTTTTTTTTTGTTTTTGTTTTAGTTTGATAGCTGACATTTGGTTGAATGTCTTCTGCATGTTTATAGCTTAGAAATAATCAAATATTTCTTTTTAATATTTGAGGTTTGCAACAAAACTTAGAAGAAACCAAAACTTTTGTTTCTGACAAAGTACATTAAGTATGCTTGGTGAAAGGTTAAAACTACAGAATGTGCAAAGTTTAGAGATTAGTTAAGTTAGGATGCACAGAGTTCTCAAAAGGTCACAAACTGTTAAATCTTAAGGATGATGAAGACAAAGTTCAGCCTGTTAACTCAACAGTTTCATGAATTTGTGATTCTTCTGCTAAATACTGTGTTGGCGTAGTGCTTTAGATGTAGCAGGACAAATGTTTATGATTACCAGTGTAGTGTTAGTGGACCTGCTGATTATTGTTAGCAATTTTATGTTAGCATTGCTAACTTTTTAATTAGCCTTTACCACCCAGAAACATTGAATGACTTTTTGTGCCAAGTCTACTGGGTTGTGAATCAGGCTTCCTGGTCTTGTTCCATGAACTACATTGATGAATAGTTGTGGTGAATAGAACAGTAAAGTATTGGTGAATATTGGGACCTTTTGTCCTGATGTTCTCCCATCTTTCTTCAAGATTTTTCCCCTTGCTGCAGATGAACCCTGAAGCCCTGTTTCTCCCGTTCGTGCTGTGTTGCTAGGCGACAGCAGCACCTGCCGTCCCCTCTGGACCTGACAATGTTTCGTTGTGTTGTAAAGAGTGATGATGAAACTGACTAAGAATGTGAGTCAAGGGTCTCCCGCCATGTGTGACGCGACTCTGCTGCCTTCCAGGGTCTGACTGGAGCCAAAGCTGCTGAGATTCTGGCCCGGGACGGACCCAACGCCCTCACCCCCCCTCCCACCACCCCAGAGTGGGTCAAGTTCTGCAAACAGGTGAAACTAGATCCCCCTGGTCGGAGACTTTAGAGTTGATTCCATTTATTGGCTCTAATCCTGTGACTTCCTGTAGATGTTTGGCGGCTTCTCCATGCTGCTGTGGACCGGAGCCGTCCTCTGCTTCCTGGCCTACGGGATCCAGGCCGCCATGGAGGAGGAACCCGCAAACGACAATGTAGGAAAACCTCCTTCAGATCCTGGGAGGATCCCTATTAAGAGCTAACAGCTGTGTCTGTCTGCAGCTGTACCTGGGGGTTGTGCTGTCTGCTGTCGTCATCATCACTGGTTGCTTTTCCTACTACCAAGAGGCCAAGAGCTCCAAGATCATGGATTCCTTCAAGAATCTGGTCCCTCAGGTGTGTCTCTGTTAGCACAGCATTCATCCATACGCTCATGTTGGGAATGTGCTAGCTAACAGGTGTGGTCTGCAGCAAGCCCTGGTGGTCCGCGACGGAGAGAAGAAAAGCATCAACGCCGAGGAAGTGGTGGTCGGGGATCTGGTGGAGGTGAAGGGTGGCGACCGGATCCCAGCTGACCTCAGGATAATCTCTGCTCACGGCTGCAAGGTTGATGCTCCTCCTCTCTCTCTCTCAAAACCTTTAAGAGGCAACATTTGACTGAAGTTGTAGCTTCATAACCCCAAAGCAGAGAAACATCGGTTTGAAATAATTGTAACTTTGAAATTGAGCTTGAAATATCAAGTCTGGCTTTGATTTTTGCTCTTTGAAGCAGCTGGAGACTTGGTGTGTGAAGCAGCATCCAGAAGATTTCATCTTTTAGTGTGTCCATCCAGCAAACACTTCTGGGCCAAACTCCACACTCTTCCATGAGCTCTGAGTCCTGGTTAACGATTTTAAATGGAAAATTACAAAAGTGTCCAAATTTAAAGCGGATAATTCTGTAGGTAGAAGCTGGAACAATGGCTTGATGTGAAGAGAAGAATGGATGAATGAAGGATGCTTGTATGCAGAAAGGAGAAATGGAAGGATGACAGAAAAGATAAAAAAGATCATACATATCCAGACTTTTCAAATGGTGAAATAAAATTTCATATTTTTCAGACTAAATTGGAACTGAAGGTTGCTGATTAGGTCAAACAGGAAGTTGATTCTTTCTCTGAAAGTGAATCCTTTGTCTTTATTTCTTGTTGTTCAATCTAAATGTGTGTTCTGGTTGCTCAGGTGGACAATTCGTCCCTGACGGGCGAATCAGAACCGCAAACTCGTACTCCAGACTTCTCCAATGAGAACCCGCTGGAGACCCGGAACATCGCTTTCTTTTCCACCAACTGCGTTGAAGGTAACGAGGCCAGAAGTCTTCCAGGCACTTCACCAACATTTATCAGTCAGCTTAAGTCAAAGATGTAACCCCGGTTGCAGGAACGGCTCGCGGCATTGTGATCAGCACCGGAGACCGGACCGTCATGGGCCGGATCGCCACGCTGGCCTCTGGACTGGAGGTGGGACGCACACCCATCTCCATTGAGATCGAGCACTTCATCCACATCATCACCGGCGTGGCCGTCTTCCTGGGTGTGTCTTTCTTCATCCTCTCCCTCATCCTTGGCTATACCTGGCTGGAGGCCGTCATCTTCCTCATTGGTATCATTGTGGCCAACGTTCCAGAAGGTCTCCTTGCTACCGTCACTGT
>CAEGAD010036812.1:0-10630 GCA_903067055.1 Poeciliopsis paucimaculata
CGTGGTACGTCTTTAAAAGGATGGTTCCTTGATTTATTCTGACAAGAACAACAAATAGAAAAGAACCGTGTTACAGGATGCCCGCTCCAAGTCCTCTCCCGCAGGACAACATGACAAAAGGCCCGGGGACCATATCTCACAACTTTTTAAATATGCAAAATAAACCTTTCTTTACAACATATCTGACAAGAACAACAAATAGAAAAGAACCGTGTTACAGGCTGCCCGCTCCAAGTCCTACATAAACAAAAGTACATAACAGAAATTAACTTAATAAATCTATAAATAAACTGGATGTATTTAGATACAAAATAAATAGTACACACCTCTCCCGCAGGACAACATGACAAAAGGGGAGGGTCTAAGGGACGCAAACATTTTAAAGACAATACCACAGAAGAAGAAATAAAAAGGGAGGGGCTTCCGTTCTTAAAGTAACACGGTTAAAACAATGACAGAGATTTTCAGTCAGGTAGGAAACCATACAAATAACAAGAAAAAGACATTTTGAGTAATTATAACAAGAGAAATTCCACCAGGTTACACCCAGCTGTACCCTTATTGTTGTTTTAGACAACAATTGGCGTGTGTTATTTGGACACACGCCAATGAGGTGTCTAAATAACACCTCATTGGCTGAGTGGCTACACCGTTTTATTCTAGTAGTTATTTAAAATTCCCCATTAATTGGGTTTATTGAATCAGCAGAAACATGGTCTACTTTTAGAAAGAGGTTTAACACTTTTCTTAACACAAAGTTTATAGTGTGCTTTCTCTGTAGTTATGCTGCAATAGGTTCCTGGAGTTCAAACTGAACACTTCTCTCTACATTACTTTATTATTCTGCTCTCCAGTGATGCATTGTCCACAGTCATTGATGGCAATAACTTTATGTTTTGTTGCTCCAACTTGTCCATCTAACCCCATCTATGTTGTGTTCAGTCATGTCTCTATCAAACTAAGAATTGAATAGACTCTTGCAGCAGCTAACTGGATGTGTATTTTGTTATTCACTATATATATTATATTACAGGCTCAAAACTTTTGTTAGCTGTTTCTCTTCTAAATGAAGATGAGAGTTACCACTGTCACGAGACACTACATTTTTAACATATAACGTATTAGCGACTGTCAAACAAAGTCGCCGAGCGGCTGAATAGGGGAATCCTTGTTGACGCGCCAGCTGATCAAAACTCAATCCAGGATGCGTTTAGATGATTTCTTTTTGTCGATATCCAAACAGAACATTGTCCAAGCAGCATAAAAACGGATCCGTAGGATTAAACAGTGATTAAAGACAAAAAAACATACTAACTTAAGGCGGTCCGCAAAAAATAGACCTTCCCCCACGCACTAAAATCACCCAGGTGAGCAACAGGTGATGTATAATCACTAACAACACCACGTGATCCCGGGCTACTCCTGTCCACAACAGAAAGTGTCACTGGACAATTGTTCCTGTCTTTTGTGTATCAATGACTGTGACTTACTTCATTCTTGACATTCCACACCACGAAGGTCCTTGAGAGACTCTTGTTGGCCTTAATCACTGTGGGATTGAAGACACCATCATACACCTGCGTCATCAAATTCAGAAACTGTGTCAGAAACTTCAGACGGGAAATCTTGGATAGTTTGTGTTGCAATTTAATAGAATTTTTAAGTACATTTAAAAATATATATTTTTAAGTATATTTTAATATACACTTACAAATTCAGGATAGTTTGAGTTGCAATTTAGCTGATTTTTAAAGTAAGCCCCATATTTACAGTTACTTTTAAAATATTTACTTTTATAATATAACAAGAACTCTTATTAAAGTTCTTGTTTTATTTGCATTTTGTGCTAGCCTTTAAATAAATATTTTTTTTTTTCTACAAGATGTTTGGAGGGCACAGGTAAATTGTCGTTTTAGCCCTTGAAGAAGCTTACCATGTAGACGGATGTGAAGAGTTTCACCTTCAAGTTAAAATATCACAATTTGAATTCAGATTGCTCTGCTCTTTAATTTAACATGAGAGATAGATCGGCTAATATTTAAAAAAACACATACTAAGCTAAACAGGATTAGAACAATAAACTACAAAAATGTTTCGGTGTTTTGGAAACCCATCAGTGGTTATAGTTTGAAAGACGATACCCGGATGTTGTATGCGTTAGCTTCACACTAACTAGCTTCTGACGTCCTCTTTCGAGCAGTACAGTGAAAATATTCAGGTGAGTGTTTTTAGGACTGTTTATTGGAGTGTTTGATGTTGTGGCATGCAGATTTTACGCTACCCGAACGCACTGAACGAAGTTCTGTAAAGAAGTTTACAGCGCAGTGATTGTTTTCACTTGTTCAACATTTTGAAGTAAGTTCGCCAACAAGGCTAACGTCAGTTAGCTTCAAGCTAATTGTTAGCTCGCTAGCAGTGGCTACGTAACACCGTATAACATTAATGTTTTTTTTTTTTTTACGGTTTGGGGGTTTGATCTCGACAGCTGAACTCTTTGCTGTTCTGTATAATATCTGAAACGTTTCTGGGGAAGAGACATGTTGTGTTTCACTGGGACTCCGTTCACACCGATCAGAATGAAGCCATGTTGCTAAACAGAACCGGAACAGAGTGGGAACACATGCGTTCCACTCAAGTCTACCGTCAGAGGGTTCCAGAAAACTTGTTTATCTGGAATATTACGTTTGTCACTCAATTTGGGGTTTCTCGTCACCGTATCACACGCAAAGCGAAACGATGTGCCGTTTCAAATGTAGCTTAGGCTTAAATATTTTTATACAGTAATAACCAGCATTTTTACAACTTAAACTTGTTTGGATATGTATTTGTTCTATTGTATATTTAAACAAATATTTCCGATCCTTTTGGTTTCGTTTTCACACTAAAGGAGCCAGTGAGGCTGGTGGTGATGTTAGTCAAGCTAAACACCTGCTAATTCTAACAACTCTGAATGAACGCAGCCAACAACGACGAGTTGCTAGAGGCTTCCTCTGTCGTCCAACTAGCTACAGCTGAAGAAAATAGTTTCTTGGAAGCAGAATTCTGACCCTTCCAGTTGTGTACTGTTTTTAGGTTCCCAAAGATGCATCCAGGACCATTTATAGAATAGTGAACTTGCCCACAATGTATTCTTTTTTATTTCACAGATGTTAACGTTGTCTTTTTACACATTTCTATTATTTTTTTTTGTTGAGACTTGATCATTCGGTCTGAAGCTGTGTTGCTGCAGACACACTTAGACAACGGATCATCTTCTAAGTGTTAATTTATCATAGTCAATCAACCATTTAAGATTTTTGACTGGGGGAAGTTTTTATTTGAACTTTGCATGGACCTGTTTTGATCCAAGACTCAAGCATGGTCCCTGCCATCAAGATCCAGCTTGGCCCAGTATCTGGCAGCGAGTTGTCTTCCGTCACAGTCAGGGCAAATTCACTCTTCTTTAATTTTCTAAATTCACCTGGAGGACACAAATGGGGTTTCGGGTCACACAGTCTGGCAAAAATTTTTACTATACAGTTTGTTATAGTGAGTCTAAATTCTAACCATTCTTTTGTTTAGATTTCTAGGGTTGGATCAAAACCAATGGAGACACCAGGAGTTTGTGAGATTGAGCTGCCAAACAGAAGAATAGTGAGCGGCAGTGAATCCCCAACTGATCTGGATAGTCCATGTCAGGTACATGACAATGTCTTCATTCTTATGTGCTGGCTGTGCTCAAGTTTAATCTCCTAGATTATTTTGCACCTTTTAAATTAATATTTACAAACGGTTTTCGAAGATCACTGACTTCATTTTCTATAGATATATTTATCACAAAAATGGAAAAATGCTCAGAGTTTTGGTAAAAATGTAATTCATGATGGTAGGATCTGTCAGAAAGTACATTTTATAACTGATCAAGATTTTCAGTTTCCAGTTAGATGTTGTCAGCATGTCCTGTTGTTATGAGTTATTCATACTACAAGAAAAGCTTTGTTTTAGGAAGAGGCTGAGTTGTTGGTTAGACAGGAGAGCTAATTACATCAAGTTATGGTTAGAACAGTGGCTTCCAACATGTTTTCTGCTGGGTCCCTTTTGGTTGATAAGAATATTTCAGTGAGAGCTGAGTAATATGTAGCATCAGATACTGATATGTGTAAAAGAGAGGTTACACTAGGAAAGGTGTGCCCAACCAGTTGATCTCAGGAAGGGGTTAAGTCGATCTGGTCTGTCGGGTCTTCATGAGACAAACTGAACGCCACCAGCAGAGACAAGCTTGTTTGTCTGGTTTTGACAGATCAAAAATATACATTGAGATCCAAAAGGTTTAAACCTTTATTAAAGAAAAGAAACCTCAACAAAATATGTTCAAATTATTGAGTCAATAAAATAATAATAATCACAGTAATTATTACTTTATTATGGTGCTGTTTGGTTAACAAAAATCAAAAGTGACCCATAGATGAACCGACTGATAGATCACTATCAGTGTCGAAGTTAGCTAATCAACCACTGCTGCATTCAAGAGACAACTTATTAATAACAAAAAATAACATCAAGCCTGAAAACATAACATCTTAGGGGACTGATTATTCTGTTAACATCCGTCAGTCGTCCTACATAGACCGGGTCCTTCGAAGGATGCAGACCCTGAATTCAGACACGGCTTTCCCCAGCACAGTGGGAATCACTGTGCTGGGGAAACAAAGTTAAAGTTTACTCCTGCAGCATAACTTTTGACACACAACTAAAGCTTTAAGCCCCAATCTTTTCTGGAGTTTTCAATGAATCTCCAGCTCACAGTGCTGTTTAATGAGAGACTAGAGCTGATGTGTTGTAATAATGGTGTGTGTGTTTATAGGAGGAGGTTGCAGGGTTTCATTTAGGTCTATGCAGGCCTGAGGAAGAGAGAGGGGAAACCCCGGGCAGAGAGGACAGTCCCAGTGAACTGGGGGAGGCGGAGCTGGATCTTGGAGGAGACTCAAAGGCTGGAGACGACAAGGCTTTTGGTAGGAAAGCTGCTGCTGCTTGCGCATCTCCATTTCCTTTACCAGTTTCCTCTCAACAATGCTGAGTTTTCATAATGTTACGGAGTTTGTTTTTTGTTTTTTTTAAGTTAAAATGAGGTTTGGTTATTTTTGATGAAACAAAATGTTCCATCAAACATTTTGATGGAAAATGTCCTGATCACTCAGGACCAGTGTCCTGAGTGATCATACTCAGGACACTTGGCCTGTCTTTGTTTCCATCTGATGTGTCTGTGGAGTCATAATATTTTTTGGTGGTGGGGGTCAAAGATCAATCCAGTCCACATTAGTCTTAGTAGAACAGCAAATTTTTGGCTTCAAAACAGTTTAAATATATCATTAATCATAATCATAGTTTTGTTCCTTTTTACTAGTTTCCTTCTAATATCCATTCTCTAATTTGTGCAAAATTTTCTGTGTGATAAATCATTTGCCAAGATGTCAAAAATTTAAAAGTAATGTTTTGAGTTCTTATACTGAAGCTTTTAGTGTTGTGATCTGTTTATGAAACAATTTTTAATGTGTTTTTATGGCTGTCTTGTCATTTTCCCTTCAGGAAAGGAGGTTGTACTGCTGATGCAGGCGCTGAATTCTCTTACCACGCCTGAAGAGAAACTGGCAGCGCTGTGCAAAAAATATGCAGATCTGGTAGGAATGTTGGCGCCTGTCTTTTTACGTAGGGTTACATAAGATGCTAGATCACTAGACTGCCTCTAACCGGTAGTTTTTTGTTGTTGTTTTTTTAGACTGGCTATTTGTTCACAACTTTTTTGACAAAATTACATACATTTTAAAAGAAAATAAAATGGCAGAATGCAATTGTATTTATATGTATAGCAAAATAAACAGCTGAATTGAGTCTTTATCTTTGTTTAGGCCAGAAATTAATTTTTAATCATTTATTTGAGTCCATCAGAACCATGTTCTGCCCACAATAGTAAGGAACAGAGGGTATAATTAAAAATATTAATTATATTAATATAATTACCTGGGTTTTACCTGGTGTAAAACCCAACTGCACCTTTACTGGTGGAAAAGCGCCTATAAGGTTGCAGAACACGTTTAGAAGATCAGCCCTGTGTTGAGCCATGATCAGGGTTTCCCCCAGAAAACTTGCTAAGCCCAGTGGTCGGGTGCCAAGGTGATCCACCAGTGGTCCACTGTGTTTTTGTATTAAAGATGTTGCGCTTATACAGGTAAGCAGATAGACTAAAGACGGGAGGTGGCTAAGTAATTGATGCTTATAGTGTAAATGTAGCTTTACGAACCGCACAATAAATTTCATATCATCCCGGTCACAACAAATGGGTGACGGAGTGCATAGTGGCGGTACATAGCTGGTAAATGTACCAGCTATGTACCGCCTTCCACACCTTCATCCGTATGTGACGGATGAAGGTGTCAAATCCCGTCGCTAACATAAAGACAAAAGCTATAAATTGCTGGGCAAGGAGAGAGTTCTATTAAATTGACTGAAGATGAATACAAAAACTAAAATCTGGAGGACAGACATTTTTATAAGTATATTTGTGAGCCTGCCTCTTTATTATGAACTTGAATATAATTTCAGATTATTGTATAACTTCAGGTTAACTTAAAAAGTGAGCTATTATTGTTACAGGTTAATTTTCTAAACTACAGAAAAGTAACTGTTATAAGTAAATTTTAACATTTGAAATGTTAAATTCGACTCATGTTGATATCCAGTAGTAACATTGGTGTTATGCTGGATTTACCAATATTTTTATTTTATAAATTTTTTCATACGATTACTCGCAAAAATAATTGATAGATTACTCGATTACTAAAACATTAGTTTACACCAACTAATGTTTCCTAGTGTTTCACTGGGAAAAGGTTGCCAGTGAAACACTATTTAAATTCACAACTAGTCTTAAAAACATCAGATCAAAAAATACAATTAAAATTAATTTAAATTATTTGCAGTTCTGTTTGATCCAAATTAGGTCAGTGGCTCTGTAACGCCCCTCGGGCTTCAGGGGCCCCATAAATGTTAATATGTTAACACAAACCACAGATAAATTTATGTAACATTTGTTTGTGATTATCAGTGCTGCTAAATTTGATTTAATGATTTCAGCATACATAAATTAGATTTTAAATTGTTAAACATTTAAATGTAAGATTTTAAGTAGCTGGCAAGTTTACTTTGTAATGGTTCAAAGAACAACATTCATTGTTACATTGTTGCTGATAGAGCCATAAATAGGAAATATTTAAGTTATTTGTATGATGGTTTGTTTTTTTATTTTATCATATTTAGTTAAGACTGATATTTGTTCAGACCATCTTTATTGTGAAATTTAGTTATTTTAAAGGGCTTACTTCCTGTGGGTCATATATTGTATTAGAAAAAAATTATTGACAGATTGCTTATGCACAACGGATTATCTAAACACGGCGCAATACAGTTTAAAGAATTTTTGTTAAATTCATGGTTTGCATGGGTCCTTTACTTCAAGTGTCAAAGGAATGACGCAGATATTGGATCTCGTGCCACAATAGTTGCCATAACTACAATCTGATGGTATGAGTTTAATCTTTGAGTTTAAGCTACGTTTGTCCACAAACACAAATTAGTAAACTGCAATTATAACTGATTGTTTTTAGGTTGGCTAATTAAACTACTTCCCCTCTCCTAGATTTGACTAAATCTAACAAAGAAGTTGTTGGAGGTGCTGATGATTTTAGCAGCAAGAGGGGCCCCTACATCAAATTCTGCTCAAGGCCTCATGCAGCCTTAGACCGGTAATGCACGATGAGTTAAATCCACTGCACTGTATTCAGAAATGCACAACGAAGCAGCAGATTTAATTTAACCCTGCTATTGTGACTTTGGTCATTCTTCCATTTCATGTCTGATGAAGTTTTAATAATCACCACAGAGACTGTTTTGATTGCTCGAGTTTATGGGACAAGTTTACAGATCTCTGTGCAGCTGCACGCATTAACTCTGGCTGACGAAGCGGACAAAGCATTGGCATTGATACGGTTTGATGCATCTTGTAACCGGAAAAATAACACTAAAGATAATAATAAAATAATATAAAACCAGCAAGATGCGTGACTACAAGGCGAGCACGAAAGCGTGTTGAGATGTAAATGCTGCACACAAGTCTGTTATGGCTCTGGTGAGAATGGTGAAATAAATCATTCTCACCACTCCCACAATGCGCATCTCTGAAAGCACAACTACAAGTTATTTCTGTGGTTCACGTAGAGCTGCTCAACCAGTGCTGACGCGATGGGGTTTAAACTCTTACCTTGATATACAGTTCTCCAAAAAAACACAACTCCTCACAGGGGGTAGATGTAAATATCCATTCAGGTTAGCCTGTCCTGTTTGAGTGAATGGAGGCCTGTGCAAGCGGTGCTGAGGTAAACTTCAGTGATCGAGCAGCGTCAACGCACAGAGGCACCAGCGGTTGATTGGTCCGCGCTCCTGACTTTACCATTTAAATTCATTAACTATAAACCTATCATTAAGAAATAAACCTGATCTGCCAGTGAAACGCTAAGAGCAATTAAAAAAAAAAAATTATTTTCCTTAAAACAAAAACCATCAACGCTTAGCCTGAAGAAGGGGCTTGTAAAGCATGGTGGGCCGCCAGGCTTTAATACACAGCAGGAAACCCTTCATGATATGTTTGTGGGGCCAGCTGGTGGCAGGATTAAGGTGGAAGTAGTTTGATTTGCTTTAATATTCGTCATTAAGGTTGAGAATGAATATATCCATGAGCTTTATGGAGTGCTTGGAGGTCTCATGAATGCCATTGATATGTTCTCTCCTCTAGAACAGGAAACCTGAGCCACATGTTCTGTGTTGTGATGTTGACTTTATTTTTGAAAGCACCAAATCATTGAATGACTTTTTGAAAGAGGCTGACATTAGTTTTCTAAAGCTTGATTTAGGACCATGTTCACACACAGACCAGCACTGTGACTGAACACCTGATGCAGTTTTCTGGCCAATAACAATCTTGAAGAATCCTCCTAACCTGCCCATACTTTTTTTTTTTTTTTTTTTTGGTTTTCCTGAAGAAAAACAAACAAAACATGCAGCAGTCATTATAAGCATATTTGCAGGTCATGCTGGGTCTATTAGTCAAACCTCTCTGAAGGCAGAGTAAAAGAGGACAGGTTGATTTTTAAACCTTTTCTGAGGTAAATAAGATCAGTGGATAAGATCAACCTCACATTTAGGTGTAAACAAATCACTGATCTTCTAAAATTAAGGAAATGAGGGCTAATTTATTGATGGATCCCTAGAAGATTGTGTAGCTTTTATTTACCTTTTATTTTCATGTGTTTGTGGCTTTGTGGTTGGTTCAGCTGGAGGAGAGCCGCTGCATGCAGAAACAGCTGAAAGCCCTGCGGAAGAAGCAGTCTCAGATTGTCAAGGAGAAGATCCACCTGCAGGGAGAACACAGCAAAGCCATCCTGGCCCGCAGCAAGCTGGAGAGTCTCTGCAGAGAACTCCAGAGACACAACAAGACACTGAAGGTAATTGCTCTATTCACAAGCATTAGGCTCCTTAAAGTCTGCAAAGCTTTACATAGATTTCATTTCATTGTTCTCATTGTAATTTACAAAGCCCTTTATACAGCTGTTTTCTATTTTAAATTAATTTCTAACAGATCTGACCATTGATCCTCAGTGATGCTAAGCAACACAATGCCCCAGGTAGTGGAGAGGCAGTTCATAGGTTGGTCAGAGAGAATTTTCCCAGCATGCTCTGAAGAAGACCTGGACTCCCCCTCCTCCCTCTCTCCTCTCAGAATCTGGGCCACAAACAAACATGTCTCTAAGACAACCACTGCTTTGCTGAAGCAAACATACTCTGATACAATGTCAAGTAGTCAGTTTACAGTTTCTATACCAAAGTGTCATATCTTCAGGTTAGGCCCATGAGAAGATTAATCTAAACATTTGCATAACTGTGAGGGGTGCACTTACTTTTGTGAAGTACTGTAATAATGTTGAAGCAGATTGGCTCTGTGTTCACTGACAACAGGAGGAGAATGGCCAGCGGTCCAGAGAGTATGAGGAGCAGCGGAAGGAAGCCATGCTGCACTTCCAGATGACTCTGGGTGACATTGAGGTGCAGATGGAGCAGCACAGCTCCCACAATGCCAAGCTGAGGCAGGAGAACATGGAGCTGGCCGACAAGCTCAAGAAGCTCATAGAGCAGTATGAGCTCAGAGAGGAGGTCAGAACCAAATGTAGCAGTCATGTTGCAGCTTCACTTAGTATCATAGGCAACTTCGGGTTGCTGTGAGTCAGGTTCTAAAAGTGGTTTCTACTGTAACAGCTTCCCATCTTCTGGTTTATGCTTCCAGTCTTCTTCACATGAACATTTAATCTGCCAAGTCACACTTAACCCTCCTCCTGCCACCAGGTCAGTTCAAACTAGAAATTGACCGGCAGAAATTATTTTGACATCAGTCTAACAGATCTCCGATATGTGCTGCCGTTTTTTTTTTTTTTTTTTTTTTTTTTTTTTTTTTTTTTTTTTGGGGGGGGGGGGGGGGTTTTTTGCCTGAAGTTTTTTTTCCCCCAATATTTTTTAAACAAAAAAAAAAAAAAAAAACAAAACTTTA